>JASSUY010032926.1:0-23099 GCA_032466535.1 Forpus xanthops
TTTTGAGTGACCCTAAAGCAGTCATTTTTCACCATACTCTCCCACATCCAACAGAATAAAGAGCTGCCGTCATCATCACCAGCAGCAGCAGCAGCAATATCGTCATCGTCGTCATCATCAGCATCAGCATCAGCAATATTGTCAGCATCATCATCAGCAGCAGCAGCAGCAGCAATATTGTCAGCATCAGCAGCAGCAGCAGCAGGAGGAGGAAGAGGAGGAGGAGGAAGAGGAGCGCACTGACGAGGTGGCCGAGTGGTGAAGGCGATGGACTGCTAATCCATTGTGCTATGCACGCGTGGGTTCGAATCCCATCCTCGTCGTTCAGCTCAATGTGTGCCCCTGGAAGTCTTTGTTTTGAGACTGCACCTAGGCAAGAGGAACAAGAAGGGAAACAATGGAGATCCACAAAGTCACAGGAATCTCACTGCCTGCAATGCTGAGAGAACAAAACACCTGGGAAGTGTTTTAGGAGAACAGGTCGCACAGGAAGGTGCTTGGGGCTCGGAAACATGGGTTTATGTGTGGGGAACTATGTGGCATCCTTGGGCTCTCCACACACTTGGCTTCCATGAACACGGTCTCCCAGAGAGGCAAAGTGGGGCACATCCTTCCTCCTGCTGAGGAAGCACCGAGAGAGCTGGATGATGGTGTGTCAGTGGGCAGAGCTCCGCATCACTGCCCTTGACCCTGCACCTCTCAGAGGCACATCCACAGCACCTATCTGAGTGAGCACAGCAGGGCCTGGCATCTTCTGCTCTTGTGGGAACACAGCTGTGAGGATTCAACACTGAACAAGTCCATGATTCAGACATGGCAAAGGGAACCTTCCCCTCCCAGCAGGACGAGGGCCTGTGTCTCCTGGGCAGAGCAAGAAAGGTCCTGCTCCCTCCCTCCAGCAGCTGCTGATGGGGATGGAGGCTCAGATAGGCTTGTCCACATCTGCACCCCAACCCCACCCCATGCATAGTGGTGGGACTCTGCGCTGCGGAGTAACTCTGGGGGAAAGCTCAGCTCCTCCTCCATCCCCATCCCCTCGGGAGGAGGCTGGCTCCCCTAAGCCAGTTTCCGTGGCCTATGAACTGGAGCATGGCCTCAGCGCAGAGCAGCAGGAAGTCTTCCACCACTCAGCACTAGAGAGATAAGCATAGGGACAACAGGAGGGGAGAAGGAGAGACACAGGATGGCACAAATTTAAGCCCACCCATTGGTCAGAGACAGCAAGTCCCTTGCAGCCCTCTCAAACCCCAAAGGCAGCAGGGCAGGGCTCTCAGCCACCCAAATCCTGACCCAGAAAACTGGTTCTCATCTGGCAACATGCAGAAACAGGATGGACTAGGTCAAAGCTAGGATCTGAGCCTCCACTGCCAGAAAGGAAAAGTCAGTTCTGTAACCTCTGGCACTTGAAGTATCAGGTACTTATGAGCTGGGTCACAATTTTCCCCCTTACCGAGTTGCTCTACAAATGACCATGCTGCGTAGTAAGAGACTGGACTAGCTGGCTCTTTGGACCTCACACAGACTCCTCTCCAGGCTGCCGATTCATTTAATGCAAAGAAGATGCATCCAGCAGCCCTGTTTACTTACTTCTGCCCTGTTCTGATATGCTTTTGAGGCCTGTTGGAGCTGGCTTCTTGGGAGAACCCGGCTTCTCATCATATAAACCTTTACTCAAGGCAGTATCTGTATGTGGGAATTACCCAAGAGGAAAAGAGAACAACACAATAAACAAACAAAACCAGCGTGCTTTAGAACAGCTCTGTGCTAAGCCAAGCACTATCCCCCACCATGTGCACATGAACACAAGAGGCCTTATCTGCCCAAAGCCATGAATGCAAGTTCTGCATTCTGGGACTCCTGGGACACCCTTAGGTCTCCCTGAACTTCAACAAGTCAAGAATTACACTTCTCTTCAGCTTTTCCACATTTTCTTCCTCCTAGAAGAACTCACACTTTGGGTGCTTGTTAGGCAAAGGAAGAGAGGAGAAGAATGCCCATCTAAAGTACCTAAAGCGCATTTGAGTTTTAAGAGATGCTGATCTTGGCTAAAGCACAGACTTTGACAACTGGATCTCAGCTGTGCCAGGAAACCATCACCCCAGCCTGGAAGCTGGGCCCCCTGACACAAGGGCTCCCAAGTGTTACAGTCATTAAAAACCAAAGCACATGTGAAAATGCAAATGCCCCCAGGAATCATCTTCAGAATAGGGCCTGGGGAAGAGCAGGACCTTTGGGGACAGACCTATCATAAATGCAACCCCTCTGGCTCTCTTCCCACAGAGATCAAGAAGTTCCCACTAGGAACACTTTGTATCAGGGAACAGCCAAACTGTTTGGAGGGGGGCAGCAGCATGGCTGCTCTTGCTGCTGGTGATGCTGTTGTAATCACATCCTGGTAGGAGGCCAGGGATCCCCCAGGGGACAACACAGGGCCAGAATAACACACCAAAAAAGGGACCAGGAAAAGGATTTTCAGGAACAAGACCATTTCTTCTTCCCTATCCTACACAAAAACATGCCCTGCTAGTTTGAAATCAAGCTGTGAAAAGGAAAGCCAAATCTCCTTTTTAACTTTCCTAGGAGCTAGGTGCTTCCCTGCGATTTCTACTTCTCATCCCAAAGTCACATTTCCTGGACTTTTCACAGGTGTTCCTCATGGCCAAAGACTTGTCCTCAGCATTGCCAGGATCAAAGCTTCTAGGTCTTCCATACACTGAAAAGCAAGAGGAAGAGGATGGGAGTCGGGAGGTGCCACCTCCCCCTTTGGAGGCCACCAGCTGCAGCACACATGGGGCTGAGATTGAGGATGTTTATGCATGTACTGTCTCGGTCTGCAGCAGGTCTGTGTCAGAACTGGATGCCTGCATGCCAGGAGGGGAAACATCAGAGTGTGTCAGAAACTCCTTACCCCTCACTGTGGCCCCTGGCTTTCCTCATTTTGTGGGGTGGAAGAATGCCTGCCCAACCCCCTCCATATCTCAGTTCCTTAGCTGAGATCCTGCTACCTCTGGGAGAAGCATCAGGAAAACCCAAGACCATCTTTCCCACCCCACAAGGGTGCCAGAGGGTTTACCTCTTCAGCCAGACTTCACCCTTCTCCCCTGATATCCCACTGCTGACTTGCATGGGGTGATACCAAGCGCAGTCCTGGCATGGCTCAGCCCCAGCCCTCAGCACCTCCAGGCTCTCTCCTGGAATTTGGGCTCACCTCCGCAGCTCCCGTGTTCTCTGCACAGCGCTTGCTGAAGAAATCATCTTCCAGAAAGGACCTGTGATACACATGAGGGTGCCCTGGGGACCTCCAGGCCAGGTTGGGGCGGGGGGGGGAAGCAGCTGGTACAACACAAACATTGGAAGAGCTAAAACAGCAGTAGGACAAAGGTTAGTAGTGCTGGCACTTAAACAAGCAACTGTTGTATGGGAGGTTTACGCAAGATGCACCCCACTGGGGGCACCCAGCATTTACTGGAAACTTCTGTTAGCTCCTAGGTAGGAGCTCTTCCCTGTGAGGGTCCTGAGCGCTGGCACCAGGCGCCCAGAGAAGCTGCAGCTGCCCCATCCCTGGCAGTGTTCAAGGCCAGGCTGGGCTTGGGCAGCCCAGAGGAATCTCACGGTGGGAGAGGCTGTGTCTGAAATGCACTCACTTCTCAGTGCCCTGTGAGCTGGTGCCCAGGGCTGTCCTTCTGCCGAGTCTCGGCTAGGCACCCCCAGCAAATCCCAGAGACAGTTAAGGGAGCCTGGAATGAGACAAATTCAAGCTCTGCTCCACCCCTCCCCTTCCCTCCGCTGCGCTCTCTCGCGGGTGATGGGAAACGCAGATCCCGGCAGCCGGGAGCGGCCGCTGCCCTCCCTGCAGCACCTGCACACCCTGTGCAGAGGAGAACGAGTCCTAGTAAGGCTGCAGCTCCACGGGCAGAGCACAAGCACGCTCGACAGCTCTAACAGCCACTACTGGCCAGTGCGCCCGGCAAGACAAGGGGGACACTCCGGTATCACCTCCACTCAGCGGCAAGATGAACTAAGTGGCCAATGCCCTGCCCGGAGCAGGGCAAGGACAGCATTAACACACATCCCTATCCAGAAACACAGCTGAAACAACAGATCAAGAGCTTCTGTGAATTAAAGCTGCTCCTGCCCAACACCTCCATCACACTCTGCTACTTTAGATGAGATCCTAAAGACAGCGCATGAAATAGACACATTTTGTCTGAAAACAGTTTGGTCATTTATTAAATCTGTACATAGTTTGCCAGTACTCTTCTCATCGATGCAATTTTAACCTGCTCCTCCATCACCTCTACCCAGGTCAACTGAACAGAAGACAAAGTCCCTTTGCCTCCTTTGGTATCCATTCAACCTGAAAGACTCCACAGCCAAAAGGCAAGTTTAATCATTTTATTTAACATCTTTTTCTGTTCACCTACTGCAGGTGGAGGCAAACATTGTGTCTGATCACTGTTAGTGCCAGGAAAAAATCATCCCAAAAACTGATCCAAAAATGAGAGACTTACAGATACTAAAGCTGTTAGAGCACCAGCTCCTCACAACTGCAGGATTTAGGTCTACACTGAAAGCTTTTTACCATTTGAAGCTCAAAGATGCTCTTCTCTGCAGAAGAGAGCTTTTATTGTTACTGGACAGAGTTAATGGTGCTGAAGAATAGCAATGAGTTTGCTCAGTGGCAGTTGCACTGATGTCCCAGGGCATCAGGAGGTTCTGTTACAAGTTCAGTCTTTGTCTCATTAAATCCACACAGCAGTGCCCAAATCCCAAGTCAATATAAAACTAAAATTAAGCAAATCATAGAAAGCTCCTTGGAAATGCACAGGTAGGAAAAATTCTGGACACTTGGGATTGTCAATTTCTTCAAGAATGTCTTTAAAAACCAGAAGGACCTCCCAGAACAATCTGAGGAACCAAGGACCTTGGTCAACTGAGCTCTGCTCTCAGATTCTGGCTTCATCATTCCAGGTCAAATTTGCAGTTTCTAGCACTCCATGTAGTTTTTCACATCAAGTCTCCATTGAGTAACATTCGTAAAGTGCTTTGAGATAGTGCCATGAAAACACTAAGTTAGAGGAAGGGTGAATTACCTCTTAGGAGCACCTATCTGCTTACTACTACTACATGTTTCTTTTTTTAACTCTCAGAGCAGCATCACTGTATTCTCCTTTACCTTCACACTACAAGTCTGGTGCCAGTGATGGAGAAGGCACAGCAAAAGTTGTTGCTGCAGGGCAGTGAAAGGATGCACTGGAAAACATGAGGATGTTTTCTGGCAGGATGAAGGAAGCAGAGCTCCAGAGAAGTATGGGTATTTACTTTCCAGAAGGATGAGCATTTACTTCCCAGCCACATCAGGAAAGGAGTGCCTCATGCAGACTGATGTGCACAAAGCTGTGCAGGAGGCTTTAGGGAGCATAAATATTTGCCAAACAAGGAGAGAGCTGGTGCTAATCTTAAAAATAAAATCAAAATCAAGACATTGATGCTTTTTTGGGGGAGGACATAACTGCTGTTTAGAAGCTATGGCCTGAGGGCTGTTAAATACCTAGCAGTAAAATCCTGCTACCTTTCCAGTTGACAGCAACTTGTCTTGAGTTAGCAGCTTCATAAAAGCAGTCCTTGTGTGAATAGATAAAGCTTTCCCAATCTCTAAAAGGTTAATCTTACCATTAGAGTTGCACTTTAAAAACAGGCATCGATCCCTATGCACTCTCCCCAAACACCTCAACTTAGAAAAGCGGAAAGAAAGGCTACAGTTATTCACTGTCCTACAGCTAGCAGGATTTGAGAGGTTTGATTTAGGTGCCTGAAGGAAGGACACAGTTTTCAGCTTAGGAAAAAACCCAGGAGGTTTCACAGCTTGGCTTGCATTGGCTTCAGGTGTTTGTGGAAAGACTCGTGGACCTGTAAGAGGAGACAGTGGTTACAAGAAGATCAGGTCTCATCTTTAAACCATTTTAGCTCTTCTCATCTTGCAGTGGGTTTTTATACTAAGGAAATCTGAATCAGAGGCACTCTGGAGAGGTAAGATCAGCCAGCTAACTCCTGTATTTGAGTGTATGTGTGACACAAAGCATGCGAATATAAAGACCCTCTCAAAAAAAATAGCCTCCCCCTAGCTTTCTTGTAAGAAAAGAATGCAAGGTATCTCACATCCACAAAGACCATGTGGCATTTTAATTAAAATACAAATAGGAGAGGTCTCCTAGGGGGACTAATAAAGTTCCTAAGCCCCACTGACTTCAGAACTCAATAAAATGGAGCGAGTTCTGCTGGGATTTAACTACAGCTGCAGCCTCTGGCAGCCCATCATAGGAGATACAGTCTGTCCAAATCAAATAAAGGCAGCAAAGGCTACTGAGGCAGGATTTAGAGTTCTGCTTTGGTCCTCCTTGAAGAAGGACACTGCCTCTTCTCAGCAGACATGCAACACCTGACACTGAAGTACTAGAGAGGAACAATTTATCTTCTTCTCCAGTCTTTACTACTGCCTGAAGGCACTGGCAAATTTGCCAGGAAGTAGGTAGGACTTTCACAGCTCCAGTCACTAAGCAGAATTAACAGCAAGTGGTAACTGCTTTTAAATTCCATGAGATTACTCCATTGTTTCTCTGTGGAGTGTATGACTTCCTCCCTCTTAACTGAGAAACTCTGAAGTATCCCACAGGGTGCATGTGAAGGACACAAAGCAGAGGAACTAAGTATGCTGAAAGCAGAGGAGCAGAAGCCAGGTTGCTAATTTTGGTCTATTACCACCAGTGACTTTTCACCCTCCTTCATTAATTCATTTTGATCTAATGGTCTCAGCAGATAACCCTAAATTGAGTTATTTCTCTAGGCACATGTGGCCTGAGACGAAGAAGTAAGGTTTCATTACCTCTGTTTTGTTCAGTGGGGATTTCTTTGCCCACTCAAACATGTTCTCATAGACATTGCCATCGTAGCGGCCAAGCACTGATCCCAGGTGACTGTCATGAAAGTCAAAGGAGTCCACCAGGGCCACAGCATTTGGACGAATCACAGCCAAGAGCTCTTTCACACACTGCTTCACTTGAGTAATTTGGACATCAGTCAAGATACCCGCCTTGGGGGTGAAAAACAGAGATTAGCAGGCCACAAGAACCTTCCCCTCTCCTGTGCTCTCAGGCCAGACTTTCCCCCATATACAGCAGTTCACAGAACAGTGGATTTTGGTGTTCTTTCTTAAGCGCTAAGTAATCAAATCTGCCATTGTGCACAAGCAAAAGGAGTTGCTTAGCATAACCCACCACACTGCCCAGCTATTTAACCCTGGATAGGAGATTCATACTTTAGACTGCCTGAACTTACTTTAGTAGCAAGTGTTATGAAGAATATGTGTGTGTATTAAATTCAGCCTGGTTTCAGGGAACTAAAAGCAGCAAAGAGGAAAACGGAAAGACAAAATATACTGTGCCTGCCTGAAGACAAAATAAAACACTGCTGCACAAATACATTCTCAAACAGAGAGAATGAAGTAACACATAATAATATAAACTCGTTCACTGAAGTCTAACATGCATCTCCTTTACTGGCTCCTTGGGTTCGAACATACAGCACCTAGTCACCAACTGCAAAATACTCAGGCTAACCTAGACTGATGCCAGCATTTATCATCCAACTCTGCTTCTGTAGTAGATTGCCATTAAAACTTGACAAGAGTCTTCCATCAGACCTGCACTGCTAATGGCCTTCTGGAAGTCAACAGAACTTACCCGTAAGCACTCATGTAAATCCACATTTAAAGCATCTTTGCAAACAATGAGTCTGGCTCTAAAAGATTTCAAGTGTTGGAGGAAGACACCAACCTGCAGGAAGTCCCCTGTGTTCCTGCTGATCCCACAGAGCGCATACAGGAGACACAGGTCAGTCAGGACAGCACGGACAGCTGCGTTACTGATCTCAGCCAGCTTTGCTGTGAAAAGCTTCACTATCACATAGTGACAGTGTGCCTACAAGAAACAAAAGTAAAAGTGAATCAGGTTTGTGAGGAGGTGAGAAGTTCTTCTAGTGCTTTCCTTTATCAAACACATCACTCACCTCAGATGCTTGCACAAGATCAACAGAAGTTTTATTCCAGGCATCTTCCTTGCTCCTTCTGTGGTTTAGTTCAGCTTCCAAATTCTTTGCTGCAGCTTCTACAAGCCTGTTTCATAAAAGGAAGAAAACCAGATTACACAGTAACACTACAGTAACAGGATTACATACATTGAATTAACATGAATTTCAGTGTTACACATCTGAACTACTCTGAGATCATGTGCCACAGCTGAACAGAGTGAAAAGTTGTGGCTCTAAATGACCCATCATCACTGCTGCAGCCAGAACATGGCTACAGAGGGTAAGAGGACATTGGATAGCACATCTGTGGTGCCTGAATACCTACTCAGTGCAGGCATCTGTTCTACTCTCACACTTCCCTCACAATAGGCTTTAGTAACAGGATTATTTCTGTCCAGATAAGGTCTCTCAGCAGTTTGAACAACGTATTTGTATGCAAAAATATACTTTACATGCAAGTAAGAGATACTTCAAAATGGAACAGAGGAGCTAAGGAGCCTCTTTAACCTCAAAAGCGCTTGACACTGACCCTAATCTGGTAAAGCATGTCACTACCTGACAGCAACACATGGAGTGAAGCTTTGCAAACCACAACATTGACAGGGCAGTGCATAACCATCCCCTCCCTAGACACACAGTTTGACTGGTGCTTGGCTCAGTCTGGGAAGCGTGAACTCACCAGGCAGCACGTGCTTTGTAGGCCTCTACCAAGCTGACTGGATCATTAAGCCGCACAGTCACAGTCCTGGCAGCCACATGCTGTGGCTGGATACGTTGCCTGAAGAGATCATTAAGGTAGGACACCATGCCAGTAACCTGCTGCCCAGAACTAACTTGGGTGTAGCTTTTGACAAGGAATCTGGAAATAGAGACAACAACAGCAGTTGTTTGAATTAAGTCAGCTTACCTAAGCTCAGACTAGCAAGGAAGAGGTGCAGGCTTATTTTCTGTCAAAAATAGGGCAAGGGATAGAAACAGGAGATACGAGTTTCACAGTAAAATGAGATACTCCTCTGCTCATCACTTCAAAGATCATAATGTCAAGGCAAGAATGCCTCTGGACAGAGCTACCATACCTAGCTGTCTGCAGCATCATGACTGTGTTTTCCCCCTCGTAGGTGCAGGATGGGGTGAATGTGACATAGATGTCAGGAATGCCGCTGCAGAGAGAGTAGCCATGTCCACCACACGCCATCCGACATTCCTCAATACCAGCATTGGCAGTCCAGGAAGTGAACGCCTTCAGCCCTGCTGTCAGTGCGTGAAGCTGATGGACAAAAGCAAAGCCAGTTTAGATAAGTTTTTATTTTCCAGTTTTAGCTTGCCCAGAAGTCCAGTACTGTGGCTCCCAGAAAAAGCAGAGTCAACATCACCCTTCCACTGTCCCACAGGTCCTGGTTTATCTTCTAAGAACTCTTCCCTGAGGAGGACTTTATGAATACCTCTGTAACTGTAAAGACTTCTTTTGAGTAGCCCATCCTTTCTGTCTCTACACATTGTATATGCAAAACTCTCTTCAATTGCCTGTTGTCACAGTAGGTTTTCAGACAGAATCCCTAACTGAAAACTATCATTATACAACTCTAACCCCTCAGTAAAGTACTGATACCTCTGATCAACAACCTAGTGACCTGGAAGGACAATCAAGGAGCTACAGCGAAAGCATAAGACCAGTCTTAACTCTGCTCTCAATCAATATGCAATCATTCCTGAAAGTCACCTTTTAAAAGAATATATTCACAGCAGCTTTCTCACTGTGCATTAATTCATATTTTTTTTTATAAAAGGCTGCTAAATGAATAGTGCAAATAAAGAAGTCACAAGCACATGCTGGGCTTGGGATCTCCAAATCTAAAGCAGTACAAGTCATCTCAGGAGTGAAAGCCAAAAAGGCTTGAGGCCTTTTTTAACATGCTACGAAGAAACCTTAGGTAACATCTGAAACCACCCCTCTGATTGCAGAAGACACAGTACCTCTGGCAGCTCACTCAGATCCCCTTTGTTGATGTCTCCAGTAATACGACGATAGGTGTCTTTTATGTAGGCTCCCACAAAATGAAAAGCATATGCTGTCGCCAAGAGAGGAAAGAGTTTGTATTGCTGAGTCTGATAATCCAAGATCTGGGGTTCGGGCTCCCTAGAGCAAAATACAGATGAGTTAATATGCCAGTGGCTGACAAACTGCTGCAGAATTCCTATTCAACTCTCAATAGGCTCTCAAGTACAAGCTGCAGCCATATGAAGCCAGACTATCTAAGAGTCTACAGTAAAGCCTCTGGCAGGGGGAAGACACTGTCAGTAATGAAAGATGACTCACTTCCCAGGATGAGTGTTCTGAAACTATCAAGCGCAAACATCAAAAGCAAACATCAGCCACAGTCCTTCCCTCCAGTACCTGAGGTTTTTCTCTCAGTGCTTAAGGCCACTCTTATTTCACTGCACTCACCCTGGCTTTAACTCGGACTGGTGTCTCACTGCACTGTAGCGGATGGCAATGGTACAAGCCCGAGACAGTGAGCGAGCAGAATCGCCTACAATGAGCGACCGGATGAACACCATGGTTCCATAGGTTAGCTTGTCACTGAGTGGCTTCACATAGGTGCCATCTGGTTCAACCTACAAAGAAAGCAAGCAAACCACAGCATGTTGGTTTCTAAAGTGTCCTCCCTTTTACAGGTTCACATGTCAAGCTCTGAACTCCCCAATTAGCACTTAGAAGCAACTTACAATCTTTTTGGTACACAATCCAACCACACAAGAACATTTGAAGTGTCCATTTCTAACAGCATATGCTGGAATGCACTGGTTTACCTGAGCATACTTCATCAGCATGTTTTCCCGAGGAATTCTGAAGTTGTCCATTTTTAGGTAGCCATTATCGATTTCATCATAACCAAACTTTGGCCCTATGTCACCCACTGTAATACCTGCCACAGACAAAGCCGTGTTAGGAAATGGGAACTAAACATCACCCAAGAGGTTCGAGCTTTCTCCAGTAAAGAGACTTTGGTTTTCTAGCCAGTCTTGGGGTTGTCAGAAGTCACAGCTAACAAGGACATTCACCTCTTTGATGAGAAAGCACTGTCCTTATTTTGGCTGGAATAGAGTTAATTTTCTAGTAGCTGGTGCAGTGCTGTGTTTTGGACTCGGGATGAGAACAATGTTGATAACACACTGAAGTTCTAGCTGTTGTTGAACTGTACTTATACCAAGTCAAGGACTTGTCAGCTCCTCACACTGCCCTGCCAGAAAGCAGGCTGGGGGTGCACAACAAGCTGGGAGGGGACACAGCCAGGACAGGTGACTTTGACTGGCCAAAGGAAGATTCCGTATCATATGGGGTCACACTGAACAATAAAACTGGGGGGAGCTAGCTGGAGGTGGTGGCTGCTGCTCAGGGACTGGCTGGGATCATCCAGCAGGTGGTGAGAAACTGCATGGTGCATCATTTGCTTTCTGTATTCTTTTATCACAATTATTAGTGTCATTTTCCCCTTCCTTTTCTATCCTATTAAACTGTCTTTACCTCAACCTACAAGTGTCACCTTTTTCCAATTCCATGAGGGAATGGCTGTGTGGTATTTAGCTGCCTGCCACGTTGAACCACAACAAGTGGACATAGGGATATTCATATGTGCAGTCCTTCTACTGGGGCAGCTACCTCTGAAGATCATCCACAGCTGCCTCTAACTAGATGACGATGAAAAGTTACTCCTTCCCTTTCAGGAAGTGTGACATGCTGCTTCACAGAATGCAGACCCGGGAAACACTGGGATCAAATTCCAAACTAACCTTCCCACTGAAAGCCTGACATGAAAATGACTCTAGTAATTCAGTCATAAGAAAAGACTCCTCTAAGCCTTGTGACCTATCAACTACTCACTGATACCAGCTACTGAAAGAAGCCACATACATCAGGAAGGCACACACAGCTGTACATAGTTGAAGAGGAACAGACTGATCATATTCCGGGTATATTCCTTAAGTTTTACCTGGCAAAGGTTCATGGGTACCCAGCTGCCGTATGGGAACAATGAAGGCATGCAGCCCTTTGCACTGGCCCTGGGTGTAGAGCTGAGCCAGGACAATGGCATGGTTTGATGTCTTTCCAACTGCAAAAGGAGTGTGAATCAGAAGGAAAAAAAACAAACATAACTACATAGATAGAGTGTTTTTCTTTAAAGCAGGATCTGAGATTACCTTAAGCATATCATGCATTAGAGAACTGGGTTTACAACACCAGTTATCAGCCAAATTCTACAGCTAGAAAATGCTGTTCAAGTCAGTGAAAGCTGCACAATATGATTCTCTTGACTATACAACACCAAACCTGTCAGTGAAGCTCTGATACAACCAGTCAAAAATTACACCAAATCCACGGAGTGTGAATGATTCTGAGAAAGAATTCAGAGCACACAGACAATGCAAAGTTTTAGTAGGCTCTGCCAAGTCTGTTACTTGTTGTGCAAGAGGAACTGCCTTCCACCCAACTCTTTGGATTGTCTTTCAGCCATCATCCTGTAGACAGAACACACAGGACATCACCTCCCTAAGTTCTGCCATACCCATTCCAGATTTAGACATACAGTGATGCACTTACGTCCACCAGGCCACCACTTAATGGAGGTCACAGTGGGGCTATTGAGGATGAATTCCTGGGTAGAAGGGTCATAAGTAGCTGTAGTTTCTAGACCCCGAAGATGAGTTCCTAAAAATAAGCAAAACACAATGTTTTGGCAGAAAGTCAGCCACAAGAGAGACAAGGACAGAACTGGACAAGGGGAAGTTGAACTCCAGTAGTAATGTACAAATTTGGAGCTTTGTTTTAGGCTATATAAAGGATTAATTATCAACCAATTCAGGAAGAACAAGTGAGAGTCAGACCACATTCTGGGACCTGAAGCTAATTCTCAGAAAGCATGTTCTTGTTGGTTTGGATTTTTTTTTCTACCAGTGGTCTAAGACCAGTTTTCCAAGCACCTCCAAACTGACACCTTTTTTCTCTCACACCCCCGAAGCTCAGTTCGAAAGGGGCACAAAAACATGCTCACCTGGATGTCACTAGAACTGCAATTTGATCAAATGGCAAAACAAAAATCATCTACATTTCAGGCACAAGATGAAAGAATTAGTGCCCCTCATATCTTCATTCCCTCCAGGCTACATTCTCCTCACTTGTTTCTCCCAAACAAGGTCATCCATAGCTCCAAGACAGCACATATAGCATGAATATACTAGGATACTGAAGCAGGTACATGAAGGGACTGCAAAAAGATGCAGGTAACCAATCCAGGAAAGGTCTTTGTCTTCTGCTCCCAACTCCTTACACTTCACACACACCAGCTTCAGCAGTGGCATTGTCCCTACACATGTAAATCCAAAATCACTAGGCCTACTTGCTTGAACTAGAAAGCTGTGAACACTCCTGAGTCCGGACTGATGGATCTAGTGACTCTACACAAAAGCTTCAACATGAAAAATTTTATCACCTTGATGCAACCACACTTCCAAAACATGGAGTTCATGGTAGCCTTCCGCAGGCAGCTTAACACAGGCTTACTTTGCTGGTAAAGGATCTTCAAACCTCACTAAGTTGCAGCAGATTCTCCACAGGCTTGCAGTTAATTTGTGCTTCATTCAGTCTCTACATTTCACTTCAGCACAAAGATGAATCCTGCTCAATTTTTGAAAATGATTCTCATCTGCAATTCTCAGATGTCAAAAATCAAGGTCCCCAAAGCATAGTATCATCCCTTTGAAACTTGGATTAAAAGTGTTGCAATCACAATACGGGTGGAGTTATCAAAATCCATTTCAAGCTTGAAAGCAAAGGAAAAGCAATAGAGAACAAAGTATACTTGAGACAGACAATTAAAAACAACATTTTGTGGTCCAATTAAAAAGAATACATGGGTGTGAACTAAAGAACTGAAGGAATAAAGCTCCCCACAAAATGTGAGCTTCGGAACCAAGTCATCCATGTGTTCTCTGGTCCAAGGTCAGTCCCAGGGTGACAAGCAACTCAATACCTTTCTTTTTTTGGCATCTCTTTTAGCACCTTAAAGTTTTGTTCTTTTGTCTTCACACCAAACATTAAGCAGAGAAAACCAGAAATCACACTGGAAAGAATGGTAAGTGTAGAAATGAACCAATGTCATCAACCTGACATCACCACAGCCACATGTGATAGTCTATACTGGTTTGAATGGCACAACAGGAACATTCAGTATGCTCATCTATAGAGCTACAGACACTAAAATCTCCCATAGGAGAAAAAAGACAAGCAGCATGTAGCACAATGATCCATTAGAAATTCCAGCAGTCCACTTTTCCCTACAGCCCCAGCTGTACATGTGAAGACTGGGGGGAAACACACACCATTTTTCCCAGGCAGGGGACTCCTCTGAACACAAACCATTCTTAGAAAGAGCATTGAGTGAATGTACTGTACCATGGCCCATTTCAGTCTGGGCATAAGTGCCAATGATCTCCAGGTTCCAGGCAGGCATGAAGAAGCGATCCTGCTGCTCTGGGGTTGCCTGAGTGAGAAGGGTGGGGAGGAACATGCCCAGATGAAGGTCCAGAGGCTCAGGTCGTCCACGATGAACAAAGCTGTGAAGAAGTGCCATGGGATGGGAATGTGAAGGGAATGTTATGGGAAGGAAGCAAGCACGAGGATTATGGTTCAGGAAAAGACAAAAAGAGAAAAAAAGAAAGATTCAGGTGTAAATCAGAATTCAACAAATTATTACAGAAAGCAGAGTACTGTCCTTTCTCAGGCTGCATAACTTACTCTGAAATAAACATCCTGCAGTGCATTTTCTGCTGTCACATAAAATGCATTTGCAGTATTCCTGTATTTTTGGTGTACCACACTTCATAAAGAAAGAAGTCCACTTTTTCCTCAGGATAGAATGAGGCAGAACTCTTAGTTTATCCAGCTGAGTGAGCCAAGTTTCAACTGAGCTTGCTTTTCTTATTTTATTTCTCTTTTTCATTAAAGATCAGATGCAACTAGAGTACACTCAATTCCAACTCCTTCAACTTTAGCTATGTTTAAAAGCTCTCTTAAAAGGACAGTGCTCTGCACATGTAAGTCAAAGTTGTGAACACAAACAATTTGGCAAGAAAGCTGATGTTTTCCAACCAGCACAGTATCTCCAATTAAATAAGTTTCATTAGAGTTACTCTTCCTCCAAGCTCCGTCAAACACCATTATTAGTAAGTGGTCTATTAAGGTTTTTTGATATACAGAATTAAATGCATGTCAAACCTTTAAATATTGGTAAGTTTGAGTATTTTGAGCAGGGATATAGATGATCAGTACCTTCTGTACAGAGGCTGTCAATTTGGTTCATTAATGTATGAAATAATTAAATAGGTCTAACAGGAATACATAGATTTAAATAAGAGGTGCATTATGGAAAGAGCACTGATTTGAGCTTAGCTCAAACTCAACTGACATTCTTAGCAAAGTGGGAAGAACACATCCTCATGCTACCTCTAAACACATATTAATAGCAACTAGCTCTACCTCTACAGCTTCCTAAGAACCATAGCATTTTTTTGTTGATATCTCAGACACCTACAAATAAATTCAACCATCTAATAAACCCAGTAGCAATGTTTCCTAAGCTTTCTGACTGAGCAGCGAGATCAAGCTCAACAGAGAGCTAATGACTTGACAAGGAATACCAGAGTTCAGTACTGGTAAGAAGTATACAGCTGACAGTCAATGAAAGAAAATCCTATTTACTAGCAAAAGCTATGACCCAGGTAGAAACAGTACAGTGGTGTCAATACTCCTTTTGGTTTCTTTTACAGTTCTGTGCTATTTGTGCTTTTTCTTGCTTTAGTTTTTTTCCAAGAGACTAATTTATTATCAAATCAGCTCACTAAGATAAAACTGAGTAACCCATCCAGGCTAGGATTCAACTCAATAATCCAGAGGTCTGTTTCCACATTATCAGTTTCTAACTATCAGGATTAAATTAAAGATTGCCCAGTGACAATTTCTGCAGCATCTTACTGATGAATTAGTTAAGATACCCAACATTCACCACAAGAATGCCAAACAGCTGCATCTGAATTATTCAGCATGGAAAGATTTTACCACACTATCACCATATCAGCCCTATTAAGTATCAAACTACTAATTTTACCATCAAATAACACAAGAACTGTGAACTATAAGCAGACCAGACCATCATCAGTCAAGGAAGTGCAATGATCTAACGTGAAATAGTGAGCAGAACAGATCACTTTGGTGTGAATGGGTGTCTGATTTAAAGAAGTTGGTGTGCTAAAGCAAAGAAGGTCAACAGGATTTTATTGGTGCCACCCAGGTGTGCCTCAGCCTCTGGTGCTAAGCCAGGTCTGCTCACTCCATCTCTCCCAAGCAGAACAGACTCAGGATTCCCTCTGCTGCATCTTTTACAAAAATTTCGGCTACCATAAGTAGCTGTAAGTGAACAGCAGCTGGCATCACCAGCTAACTTCTGCAGTTGTCCAGACTTGTACGTATCCTGCTTTCCAAGTTTAGATGCCTGCACAAGCAGTGGAGTCTTTGCTTTGTTGAACTACTCTTGTGCATATTTAACAGCCATAATTCCATGTTCAGGGCTAAAAGACTGTTTTCTGATCCATTAAATGTTCTTCCAGTTGAAGAATGAATAATTTTCAACAATAGCAGGTATCAGTTGCTTTTCTTCTTTGAAACCAAGATCTTTCCATGAAGTTGGACAGCAGCAATCAAGTAGGATCTGGAAGAAAAGTGCTTGGGGCAAAGCATATCTTACTCTCAAAACCAAAACTGTAAAATCTCGCAACGCTGCACCGCATCTGAAGCTGTACTTCTGACCTGTTTAAGCAGGGCAGTCATGCACTAAGAAATGAGATACACATGACCCAAATTCAGGCAAAAATCAAAACCACAGTACTGTTGACTAACATGTTCCAACCAGTTCAAGTGAAATTCATACTCCCACGGCTCAGAACCACCTCCTCACCTTAAAGCAAAAGCAAACTATAAAGTCAGTGATCAGCTAAGAGGTGCATTCTAGAAAAGACCAAAATTAAGTCTGTGATTGTTAGGATGTGAAATGAAGCAGCTGTCTAGCTACAGGACAGGAAATATCCACAGTTAACCAACCCATTTTACTTTCCCCTTTTAGCTTTACCTAGCGAGCATCATCCATTTCCAAAGGGGAGTTACAGAAGAGAGGTTACCCATTGACCCCTGCAGGGAACTAACCATGTCCCATTTCGGTTTGGGCGTAGGTGCCAATTATCTTGAGTCCACGGACCAGGGGCAGCCATTTCTCCTTCTGAGCATCAGTTGTTTGGGTCTCTAAGGTTTTTTGAAACATGCTGAAGTGGAGACCGAAAGGTTCAGGAAAATTGCCCAAGCATATTCTACAGGAGAGAAATAGAGGGATCTGGAGCTCAGTCTTACTGTGATCCTGAAAGGCATTTTGCCAACCCTAGAATAAGGTAATAATTCCTTTACCTACTTCAACCTCTTTTTTGTCCCACAATTAGCCTCTAAATCTGGAGGCATCAGGAACATAGAACACTTTGAGCTGGAAAGGACCTCAAGATCATCCAGTTCCACCCACTTGCCATGGGCAGGGACACCTCACATTAGACCATGTCACCCCGAGGCTCTGTCACACGTGGCTTTGAGCACTGCCAGGGATGGGGCAGCCACAGTTTCTCTGAGCACCTTGTGCCAGCACCTCAGCACCCTCACAGGGAAGAACTTTGCTTCAGATTTAACCTGAATCTGTTTCAGTTTAAACCCATCACCCCTTGTCCTATCACTACAGTTCCTGCTGAAGAGTCACTCCCCAGCATCCTTGCAGCCCCCTTCAGAAGCTGATGGGGAAATAAATGTTTCTTTTAGGCATTTTCTTCACCCATAAAACCTGCTGTTACTGTGTAACTGGAAAAAAAAAAAAAATCAAAAAACCTTCTACAAAGATTCAAGGGGAACTCTAAATTGAGGACATGAAAATCAAGTCATCTTCTCCCCTCAGAAAAAGCAGATCAGACACTGCTGCTTTGAAGGTAACGCTCCAGAAAAATCTTCTTGAAGGTCCCTCCAGCAACTGTCATTGCCTATCACTAAGCTTAATCACAACTGCCAGATGTTTCATGCTTAACTAGCACCTTCTCTGATAGCAGTAAGAATGACATTTTGGGAGTGAATACTTTAACATCCCTGTGTCAGAAGGTCATGCTATTTCACTGACTAAACACACAGCATTCTTGCACTAATGTGGCTTAAAGCAGAACTGAAAGCTAATATATTGCAGAAAGTTGTCATCTTTGCATACTCCACATGGAATGTATAGTATTTCTTTAATGTGCCTTTTAACAATTTGAATGACAGAGAAAATCTTGTTTTCCTTGTGACTCCTGGCAAACAAAAGAGGTATTTGCTTTGAAGGGAACAATAGGTTTTCTTTCCTTCTTTTTCCTCTCTTAAATGCTTACTCCTTCCCCTTCCAATTTCTACATTCCCACTACTTACGCAGCTTGCTCTCCAAAAGCTGCATTGTGTAACGGTTTGAGGACTTTGCTACCTCAGGACTGAACGTGGCACGAGCCATTTGATCAATAGCCCTGCCAGTCTGTCATCAGACTTGTAACAACAATCTGCAAGTCAAGAGGAGAGCTGCAGCTCCAAACCCACTTAGAGGAGAAAGGTGTGGAGTAATACACTACTTTGGCAATAATAGATCTTTCGAGATTTCACTGCAGCCACCACCACCCACATAGTAAAAGGAAGGTGTATTGGACAGATGAGCTTGACAGTGTTATCTGTTAGTGAACAGAGTACAACCAAAGCAAAGCCTATTTTTTTTCAGCTTTGGAGTCTCTGAAAACAATTGCAAAGATTCTCAGGCTGCACAACTAGGTCACAAAATGAGGCTATTTAAAGCACAACCTGGAAGCAAGCTTTTCTAGCTTACTGTGGTTCTCGAGGTAACCCTCTCAAAGAAGAGCATGAAGGGCTTCAGCATTAATAGATGTTATAGTAATAAACCCCTTTTCCAGCTGTATCAAAAAGACTCATCCAACTCCAAACTAATTCAGCAGTGGTTAATAGGGCTCTATTACACTTCTGCTGGTTTGATTTGCTGAAAGCTACTCCAGGTCCTAACACTAGATTCAAAATGAGAAGGAAGTACAAGTTCTCACAGGGAAAGTGCACATTTATGCAATGCTTATGAACACAGGAATCATCTGTTGACTTGCAGCTCTCAGATCTTCTCTTCTTCTCTGACCCAGTTTCTCCCAACTGTTTTTCTTTTCTTCATTTACTCCCCTTTTCCTCTGTAAGGGTTATTTAAACTTGAAGGTGAATTAAAACTGACCAGATTGCTCTCTTCAAAGTTGAGTATCACAGAACAATTCCCATTTTCCATGCTGACTTACACTTTCCTGTAGCCATAACTATGAAGAAAATTTCAACTATTGGCACTTTAAGGCTGCTAGCCTTCAAAAGCTGTAGCCACAGCAGCAACCGCAGCGTTGCCACATGTTAAGACACAAACAGCTAGTTGAAAAGCAATAAAAATTATTTCTATTTGATATATCTTTTTACATTTTGGAATGCAAACCCTTTGGAAACAGGAAGGAGGAGACTTCAGTTGGACTTGTCACAGCAGCAACAACTGTTTATCTCCAGGACAGCTGAAGGAAGAAGTATTTCTCCTCTCCTGTTCAGAAATAAAACTATAAACTCAGTCAGTCACACACAAAGCTGACTGGGGAAGCTCTGGCAGTATGGAAAAGCCACAGGAAAGCAACTAGCTCAGAATTCCCAATTTGTGCATGTGAATAAACCTGTCCCTCCTCTTTGGGGATAATCCAAGGCATGGGGACTTGATGGCAAAATATCTTTGGCTTCCATACGTGAAAATCTGATGGTCAATCACAATAAACACAACTTGACATCTGAATCAAGGACTTCCATCTACTTCATTAACTTTGTCTAAAGCATACCCATGTCACACCATTACACTCAATTAATTTTCCAGTTTGTGAAAACAAAACTCCAGTTTCTCTATGTCAGCTTTTACATAAATACAGTCCCTTATAAAAAGTCCCAAATAAAGTTTTGCAAGTTGGGTGAGGCTCTCTAAATTTAAAGTGTTGGGCACTCAGCAGGTGAGAAAGTGGGGACAGATACTGAAATGGAAATTAAATTAAAAAATGGAAAAATAATCCATTCATTTCATCCCTTCCCTATGCAGCACAAAGCAAACAGCCTCCCCTGCAAACACCAGGTGTTAAAGGAAATCAAGAACATGAAGCAAATACAGTTTTCAAAGCAAACATACTCCATTTGCAGGCAAGAAGTGTACGTGCTGCTCTTCGTTCTTCCTGTTATTACAGAAGATACTGGAAAATGCAGTCTGTAGTAATGCAAATGTCTCTTGAAATCCTCAAT
Organism: Forpus xanthops; assembly: GCA_032466535.1. Lineage (NCBI taxonomy): Eukaryota > Metazoa > Chordata > Aves > Psittaciformes > Psittacidae > Forpus > Forpus xanthops. The sequence goes on from JASSUY010032926.1 coordinate 20,546, forward strand.
GTCCACAATTAAAATTGACTCTGAAAGAACTAATCCTTCCTCATGGTCTCAGTTGATTTTGGATCATGAGCTCTGACTAGTCACACCTAACTATTCATAGAACATAACATTTGGATGTGATATCTGGTACCTATATGAAATACTAAGCTTACATCCATGTAACATTTACAATTGCTGACTTTTAAATAAGTTCATGGAAGGACAAAACTGGTACCTAACATTTGACTACTTCAGAAAGTCCTGTCTTCATAAAGTGTTGTCAGTAGTGCTACCAGAAGACAGCACTGATACTGCAAGATTTGTTGAAGTCTGCCAGCTGGCATGCTGGATAGGCTGCTTTGAGTTTTCTCCATAAAAATAACTAAAAATTTTCCCTATCACCTCCAATAACCCTCATGTAGGAAAAATTTTAATGATTAACTCCTGCCACACAGTACCCGAATAACCCAATGCAGTTGCTGAATTTTCTTCTTGTTGTCACTGTCCACCAGTGCCAATTTTCAAATAACATATCCATTATTGCCATGAGAGCTTCCATGGAGCAGGTCAGTGTTGACCAATTTCTTTGAAATTCAAACTCCATCAGGCAAGTTCGATTCCAACTCACTACTCCCAATATTCATGCCCTGAGGCTAACAACAGCATTCCCACAAATCCAGTCAGAGGGGGCTTGTGATGCTACTACTGCATTATTTCACATGCAATGCTCACTTAATGTGCCAGAGTATTCATGGTATGTCCAGATGTGTCTAGAGCTGTGCAATCTCCCTCTGTTAAGCAGTTTCTGTCTGATTACATGAGAATGAGTTTAACGGAACTAAGGGGAGAAATAAGTCAAAGTCAGGAAATAAGTTCCCTGCAAGGAATCAAACTCAGATGTTAAGGACAGTTTTATAAATCTAATCCAACGGTAATACTATCAGATAAAGGTCAAATATAACAAAAAGCCTCTAGGTGAAAGGGAACCACTACAGCACCAGGAGCCTTAAGCAGGGAGATAGGAGAGACAGTTATAAACAAGAAACATAGAAGTTGTCCTGGCACATTTTCAACTATGCCTGTAATGCAACTTTATTAGGTCTAAGTGCAAAGTGAAGTAATCAGCTTTAAGAGATTTCATTAGAACCTGCAACCTCATCAGATCTGTCCAGATTCAAAATATTTCAGTATAATTTTTATTTATTTTGGAAAAGAAAAACCGATCAGACTATGAGTCCTATTTTTTACTTTCTGCACCATATATAAAAAACGGGGTGTGATTATTACTGGTGTATTTGTAGTCAAAAATCTAAGATAACACAATATTCAGGATTTGAGCTGCAATGTATGAAGCCAATCCTTCAGAAGGCTTTTGTACAGTCTTGAGCTTCCTTTAGACAGCAAACACAGCAAAAAACTCCAGCTCTAATACCCTTGGTGATGATCCAAGCAGCAAACTACATTTCTAGATACCTTTTAAACCAGTAGATCTCCTCTGGGTCTGCAATTCCATACTCTCTTAACTTCATCACCATCAAAGAGCTCTTCCTGATGGCTTGCTCATAGCGCTCGCTGCGGGACAGGAAGTTCAAATCCTCATGCTGGAAGTCAGGGTCATTAACAACTAAGGCCTCTGGGGACAGAAGAGAAGAGGAAAACAAACTCAGCTTCCACAAACCTCAACAGGCAGCCAGTGAGAAATGATTCAGCATTTCACTTGCTGGACCTCTGGGTACAGATAACAGAACATTTAAAACAAAAGCTAATGCAATTAGAAAGGTATCAGAGCTCTTGGAGAAAGGGACTCTAGCAACAGGGCATTCTCCCATTCCACACATAAAACACATCTTAAGTTCAGACCATACATGGCAGGAGGTTAAATCACTAGTAAGGCCCTTAGTTTACCTGCAAGGCCCCTCAATAACCATCTCAAAGCCTCAAATAATCACCCTTACTGCCAGAAAAGCTGCCCCGTGAACTTTGATCCTTGCAAAAGGGCACATCTACTACTCCAATCATGCCAACTAGAAACCAAGATACCCAGAAGCCACAGGCTTCCTATGTCCCCTTTGACACAGAAGTTACACAACACTTTGGGAGTCTCACCCCAGTGTGGTCTGGGAAGAGGATGTCGGTATTCTTTCGTTTAGCTCATTTATCATGGGAATACTGAGTGAGAATCACATTGTACATGTACTGTTGGGCACAAGTGTACTAGAAAGGAAAAAGGGAGAGGGCCCAAGAAATTCGCCCATAGGAAGTTGCCTCTGAAGGAAGGGATAATTGAGAGGTAGGACACTACTCTATTAGGGCCACCTTAATACTTTTTGCGCAGGGGAGAAGAGAGGGATCAGGGACTCAACACTGCTGCTAACCCATCAAACAGAAATCCCTTCCCTCCGGCAGCGCCCTTCACCTCCAAGCCTTCTCCTCACAGCTTCCCCTCTCCCGGGGTCTCCCTCTCCCCACAAGTTCCTACCCAGGCTTTCCCTGCCCTGCAGCCTGCCACCCCACTATCCCCTCCCAGGGTCTCCTTCTCCCCACATCCTCCTCCCTCCCGCCCTCTCCCCGTTTT
>JASSUY010032928.1:0-25270 GCA_032466535.1 Forpus xanthops
CTTCCCTCCAACGTATCAACCAAACCACAGAGCTTGGTGTCATCAGCAAACTTGCTGAGGGCACACTCAATCCCACTTTCCATGTCACTGACAAAGATGTTGAACAAGACCGGTCCCAACACCGATCCCTGAGGGACACCACTCGTTACTGGTCTCCAGCTGGACATTGAGCCATTGAGCACAGCTCTTTGCGTGCGGCCATCCAGCCATTTCTTTATCCACCGAGTGGTCCACCTATCGAATTGATGTCTCTCCAACTTAGAGACAAGGATGTTATGTGAGACAGTGTCAAACACTTTTCACAAGTGCAGGTAGATAACAACAACTGCTGTAGCCTCGTCCATCAGTTCCGTAGCCTCATCATAGAAGGCCACCAGATTGTTCAGGCAGTAATTCCCCTTAGTGAAGCCATGCTGGTTGTCACCAAGCACCTTGCTGTTTTTCATGTGCCTCAGCATGCCTTCCAGGAGAGTCCGCTCCAAGATTTTGCCAGGCACAGAGATGAGGCTGATGGGTCTGTAGTTCCCTGGAGTCATCCATTTTCCCCCTCTTGAAAATGGGGGTTATATTTCCTTTTTTTCAGTCATCGGGAACTTCACCTGTCTGCCATGATTTTTCAAATATGATGGACAGTGGCTTAGCAACTTCATCTGACAGCCCCTTCAGGATTTCACCAGGTCGAATCTCAAATTTGACCATCTCATGATTGCAGCAATCAAGGCTACCCTGGAGCATCACATTTCCAACCAGCCCTTCCCTGTTGGTGAGGATGAGGTCAAACATGACATCTCTCATTGTCAGCTCCTCTATTACTTGCAGAAGGAAGTTGTCTGCCACACAATTGAGGAACTTCCTCGATTACTTGTGCTGGGCTGTACCATCCCTCCAACAGATATCAGGGTGGTTGAAGTCCCCCATGAGAACAAGGGCCTGCAAGCGTGAGGCTGTTCCTATCTGTCTGTAGAGCTCTTCATTCACAGAGTCCTCTTGGTCAGGCGGTCTGTAACAGATCCCCACAATAATGTCTCCCATTGCTATTCTCCCTTTAACCCTGACCCACAAACTCTCTGTCAACTGCTCACCTGTCTCTAGACAGAGTTCCATACTCTCCAGCCTGTCCCTAACATAAATAGCAACTCCTCCTCCCTGCCTACTGGGCCTGTCTTTCCTAAAGAGTCTGTAAACTTCCATTCCAACACACCAGTCATAGGAGCCATCCCAACATATTTCTGTGATGTCTATGATATCATACCCCCATAGACGTGCACACATTAACTCCTCTTGTTTGTTCCCCATGCTACGGGCATTTGTATAGAGGCATCTCAGCCAAACTCCAATTGAAGCTGGCTCATTGACTGGAGCAGCTGGAATATCTCTACATTACTCTGAGCATTTACTATAGGTGCTGGCAAGTGACTGGGTGTGTTGGGAAGGAATGATGTCCCCCTCCTCCAACACATCTAGTTTAAAGCATCCTTGGCCAGCCTGGCATGCCTTTAAATCCTTCATGTGCTCTGTCCAGATGAATACACTGAAACACTGGTATTGCAGGAGTGCTCAGATTTTGAGAACTGCCATAACCTCTGCTGCATGTCATACTAAGCTTGATGATCAGTCCAGGCTGGAAAAATCAAGTAACATAGGTTGCTGAAGACACCCATCTGCAACAAAGTAACCAAATTATGGAAGGGAAAAGCTATAGACAGCTTTATTAAGATTATATGCCACAGGAAGGATTTCTCTCTGCATTCTGAGCAGGTTCAGGAGCATGGCTACTTCACCCTAACTGAAAGCTCACATGCCATGCAGAGTCCCTAATGCTGCTGTTTTTGTGGAAGTTGCCTACCACAGCCACCCCCAACAATCTGCTCTGGTTTTCTCTAAGAACAGAACAGTAACCTCTTTCTGTCACCTTCAGCTTTTCTTCCTGCCTTTTCCTTCAGTGGGCAGCAGAAACAATGTAGTAAATAGGACAGAAAACTATTTCTTCCCTTAATTCTCTGTAAGAGGTCTTGGTTAATGTTTCCTTTGTATATACCAAAAACATTTGCAGCTTTAGGCACACCAGCAGCATTCAGACCCATAATCTTCTTACAACTAATCTCTCTCTACTGTGTCATGTCCAAAGACCACAAACAACAACTACAGGCAAAACCAGGCACTAAATATCTATACTGAAAAAAAAACAAAACATCCCAGATCATTTGTTTTGGGGATGCCTACTTAACTTGAGACTAAAAATCTGAAGGTATGGCCAAAACGTTTTTATTTGATATGTAGGAAAACCTCATCTTCAGAATCATCTCTGGTTTGGATAAACATCTCCTGTGTGCAAACACCAGCTTATCACTAAAGTCGTGTTTTGTTTGGGAAAGGGATCACTGCAACTTTATGGCTTAGAAATGGGCATTGTAGCAAGTATTAAATATACAGTCCTCATGTGGTTTTTTGTCTTAAAACACTTGCCATTTTCTCTGTAAACATTACACTAGAGATTGTTTACAGCTAAGAATATTGAGTGGATCACTGAAACGAATTCTTAATGATTTTTACATCCAACTCCTCTGCCCTTTAAAGGGTATATTTTTTTATGCAGAAGGCTATTAATTTAACAAAACGTATTAAATTTCCCACTAGCACTGAGAGGCTTCTCCTGACTTAGCAATTTCACTGGTATTTACCCTTGCTAACTGCATAGATCATACCCCATTTGCTGTAATTACAACTAGTACGTCAACCTTAATTATTTCCCTGGTAATGGCAAGTTCATGCAGAATTGCAGGTTTTACCCATACTACAAGAAGGATGAGGAAATTCCCGTCACTCAGAGAAAGACAGGAGAAAGCACCTTTTCTGCAGACCTCTGTCTTAGTCCCTTACTTTCTTTACAGCAAATCATACTTTGCATAATCTTCTTTAGGCCTTGATTTTGGAAGTCATTTCTACTGTGTCAAGCTCATACAAAGTTATTGAAGCACCAATATATGCAGGAAACTAAGGTGTTTGAATACTCTTCAGCCCTTTGAATCCTATGTTCTAATATATTCAACAGAAGACAACCAAAAGATAAATCACAGTTGTTCAGCATACATCAAGCACCTGAATGCTTATCCATCTCACTGAATTTTATTCAAAGTTTACCATTATTTGTTATTGGTATCTTTAGTCAGCATCCATTTAAGCAGTCAAAAAGTTAAAAAGTCAAAATGCAGATTAGCAGAGACTCCCCACCAAAACATAATGTGCAATTAAGCACATGTACAATATATAGGAAGAAATGTGCCATCAAAGATCACAACTGATCTCCTAATGCAGTGGTCATAGCACACAAACCAAGAAATTCCAGTAAGGATCCATCTTGAAACAAACTCAGGAACCAGACCCCTGCCTCTAAATTTATGCTTATCTAGAAATATTTATATACTTGTTTAAATTAAAGTTTCGTATAGGTGACACAAGGATTCATGTACCTATCACAGCTGCTTCTCTGTAAAGAACTCAAGAGGCTGTGGAGATACATTTACATCAAAATTAATTTATAAGCACAACCAAGGCACACATATATAAATTACCTTTGAGGTAGCTAGCTAGAGTATTGTTGGTGGTGTGGACTACAGTAGCAAGGCATGCAAGACAGGCTAGAAATTACATGTGAGAAATCAGGCAAACACCACATAGCCAGATCATTCTGAAATCCATGCTGATGCCTGCTACTGAGCAAGCCTGTTCAAGTGTTCAGATAAGCAGATATAAGCCACCATCACACCTCTCTTGCAGTACAGACCATCCCTGAATCCCTGCTGCTTGTGCTGCAGGTGTGGGCACAGCTCCCAGCCAGCCTACAGCAGTTGGCAGTGTATGCCCAAGCCAAAAGGCAACACTCCCTTTGACTTCCACAGGTGCGAGGCTCATGCACAGAGGCGCAATATGAGGTTAGGCACCAAAACTCAGTGTCAGAAGCTTTGTGCTAGTTAAGGAACCAAGCATGTGTTTATGAATTTCAATACAAATAATATTAGGCCTGAAGGTAAAAACATTCAACATATGACTCAAAAAATCTCCACATGAAATGCAGATCTGAAGTGCTCTGTTTCCTTTTTATTGCAATTATTAATAATGATAGGTCATCCACCAGTGACATTTTTTGTTTGAGGCACACTGTGAACACAGTGTCTCCAAGCCTGAGCATCTCAGGAAGCATGTTTCTGAGCCCTATGAACAGTATTCACGAGTTGCATAAAGGTAAACCACATCCACATTTGACACATTGATCTTTACAGTAACTCGGTACACACTCTACTTGAGGAAGTGATATCCCACAGCTCCCCATGCCCTCAAGTTTTATGCACACTAATAGTTAGTAATACCCTCTGTTGACCTCCCATAAAACCCTTTTAAACTGTAGCTGCCTACTTAGGAAACCAGCTTTTAAATAACCCCACTGTTAGAGTGATACCTAAGGGGCTAGACAGCTCAGGCTGCCCTGATGGAGTCGCTGTGACAGGCTTTTGGGAAGAAGGATTCTGGTCCTGCATGCAACCTGCCATCCCCACTACCTGCAGGAGGGCTCCGATGGGCATGGCCCTTTGCAGGGGGTAACAGGAGTTGGGATAAACCCAGAAATGTGGCATCAGGTATACGGGAACATAAACAAGAAATTCATTTAGCTGTTTTAGCTAAAGCTGTCACAGATTTAAAGCCATGACAAGAACATGTTGTTTTGGACAGGCATTGCAGCTAAATCATCTGCAAGCAGGCCACATCTTCAAGGTCAGTTCTTGCCTTGATAAGTTCTTTAAAAAGAACATATTAAAAAGCATCATTACAACCTCATACCACTATCTAAATCACATAATGAGATCATATTCCCTTCTAATGGAAGGATTCTACTTCAAGCTTTAATGACATTTTTAAAACACCACAGACAACTGCAAGCCTCACTGATGGCTTTCTATGAGATCCACCTCTGCCTTTATATAATTACACCTAAAAAAGATTGTGCCTTGGGGCTACACTCCCACTGCATCACTACTAGGAAATACCAAGCTAATTTTAAGACCCACTTTCATGCTTGATAGTGTCCTTCTGACATTATTGCTTTGTTTGTGAAATATTGTCCCCTTGTAACAAAGTAAAAAGCAGACTTCTATCTCAAGTCCTGTTGAGCCACTTTCAGACTCGGGCTCAGAAGGGAACTTCACTGTTGCAGTAAGGCAAAGCTAATGGCAGGAAAGGATGTTTACAAACTAACTTCCAACCAAGAAAATAACTGCTGTTCAATTTCACAAAGATTTTCCAGAATTAGTTCCAGAGATTTTACGTCATGAGCATCCACCATCCCAAACACAAAGAACAAAATGGACAATCCTAAATGCCAAGAATTTTAGTTTAGAAATATACTTCTACTTTGACATCCTGTATAAGCACAAACTGTATCTCCATCCAATGGCTCTGACACCAAGTCTGCTAAATTATAGCCAACGTGGCCCATGCGCTTCTGAAGAATAACTGATGGAGAAATGACCACATTCCATGGTGCTCCATTCATGCAGAATTTTCTGCTCCTCTATTTTCTTGTTTCTCCTATCAGCTTCAAGCAGGCTCTGTAAATCTCAGGGGCTTTCACAAGAAGGGCTGAATAAACAACACCATATAAGTTTTAAGGAAGTGCATCTATTTTTGGAAAGATCTTTGTATGCCCGTTTAGCTTTTCAGACTTTTGGGCACACTAGAGTCCAAAATCTGCTGTACAGTGGTTTAAATTTAACATCCACCTACACTTCCTCTAATATAGCCATGCTCCCTGAAATTCTACAGGAAATTAATGTTCTGTTTTAGCATAAACTTCACTGTTTCTCAGAGACAAGAGCATCAAGCTCTTCCTAGAACAATAGTTAAGAGATGGCACTGCAGTTAATTTGGTCCTAGATTTTTAATTAAAAATCTCTGTGGGAGGAAGGAAACTAGACAACCCACAAAGAGCATTTAGGGTGGAATTTATGCTGTGTTAAATGAACCCAAAGGACTCAAACTGCGCACACACTGATGCATCACACACAATGAAACCCACTCTTAGCTACAGTTCTCAAGCCAAAAGCCTTTCTGTGCCTACCTCAGTCCTTCCTTCCATCCCAGTTTATCCATGACTTATCAGTGAAAATAATGGGATAGGACAAACTTTACACTGGCACTTTCCTTCAGTTCAGCTGGAGGGAGCTTTAGGCACACAGGTGAATGAACACACACTCACCATATAAATTTAACCGTGCATTTGTCTTTGCTGATCTCCTCTTACTTGTTCAAGTAATACTATCCCAATATTTTTGCCATTGACTACACTTCTACTTGTACAGCTGTCCCACTATGAGATGCAGCCTACGCATGACAGGTATAACCCAGAAAGAAGCTGTCTGCACCGTGAGGCTGATGAAACATTGGAACCCAAAGGCTACCCAGAGAAGCTGCGGCTGTCCCATCTCCGGCACTGTTCAAGGCCAGGTTGGATGGGGCTTTGAGAAATCTGGTCTAGTGAAAGGTGCCCCTGCCCATGGCATGGGAGTTGGAACTGGATGAGCATTAAGATCACTTCCAATCCAAGCCATTCTGTGATTCTATGATAGCTCAAGCCCTGAAGAATCCAGGCTCCTGATCTCAGGGGCAGCAAACCTGACAATATATCTCTTGACAAAAGACAACAAATCTGAAAGCCACAGAATTCAGGAAGAGGACTCTTCTCATGAGTTTAAAGCTCACCTATACTTACACTGGCTCTTTTTGTCACAATGGAAAGATCTGAGCAAAAATAAAACAAAAATATTACCCAAACTGAAACAAAACAGTACTGCTTGGATGCAACTCCTTCTTGCTACTGACAACTGGAAATACAAGAGAGATCAAAAGCCCCTGCCTGCAGAGCTGTGAGTTCCCAGTTGGGGAAAGTAAGGAAAGCACTAGCCACACAGCACAACACTAACACAAGGATGTCCAAGCCAGCTCCAGCTTTGCCACAAGGGAGGGAGGAGGCTATAAAGGAGGATATGGAAAACAAGGGGCACCTGCAGACCCCCCTGTATATATTTATGTATGACACTGACCTTCAACAGAACTATGTCAAGAGTGTAAAGATGGCTTTAAACAAATAGAACTCTTGCCTCCCATACAAACATGAGCTGAGGCGTGGCACAGGACAATCAGGTCCTCAGCATCCAGACTGACTGTGACTGAAAGGAAGCCAGACACAATGCAGCCGATTAATGGCATTTTCTTTATCATGGCACTAAGAGCAGTCATAAAATGCTTTCCAATAAAGACTGCAGCAATCTATCACAGAGAGACAGGAGTTAGCAGGAAACACTCCCATTATCTCTGTCACAAAAAAGAAATGGCAAGGAGAATGGCTAAAAGGTGACAGACAGTTTTAACGAGACCAGATCTCAGCCCAGCTCCAGGATGACCAGCTCATCTTTTCCACAGCAGAAAAGAAGTGGTAAGTTAAGCATCAGCTTTAAAAAGGAATTCCAGTTGCCACACTATGACTTTTGAAGAGAAACAAACTGAGACAAATGCAACTATTTAAATAGCAGCCATGCTGGTTTGTGGCCTCTTCAGCAGAGTGATGCTGACTTACAGCAGGGAGTGCAGGCGCCCAACAGGTAGAAGAGAGGCAATCTCAGAAAGACCTGTAACACTGTAAGGAGGGGGTAGAGGAGAACAAGAGCCCATGCTGCTTTCTGACAACTACTTGGTCTGTGTTACAACAGTAGGCTTCAAAGTGGTTGCTGCCTACAAGCTTCAAATATAGAAGAGTTTATAAACATAAGAGCCCAGATGGAAAAGATCTGAAAAGTTTGGGAGGGTAACGAGGGACAAAGTAAACAAATATCTCTGAAATGAAGTAAGGCTAGATGGTCTGTACAGACAACATGGTGGCTCTAAAAGGTACAAATCCTTCACCATCCCGTGGCTGTGCACACATGCTGAATTCCCCTACAGGGCAGAAACACAGGCTGCTATTACCAGCTGCCAGTAATAAATACTATTGCTCAACCATTAGCAATTAGTTGGCACAGCAAATAAACGTGTTAGGAGCTGTACACATAATACATAATTGTCCCTGCCTCAGAATGCATACTGGGTTTCTAATCATCTCGGACAGCACTTGGACATAAGCATATTTGCTGAAGAGCAATAGATCACAATAGCTAACATCTGAGTGTAGCAGGGAAAACTAGAAAGCATAACATTTTGATTTCTTCCCTTTGATCAGGTGAGTTCATTCAGTGTTTTACCCAGCAAACCTAATTTTCCACTGCAGTCATCTCTTCACCTTTAGGGAAATGTATAAACACAGATATTAAAGGCTTCTGTCCTATGCAGCTCACAATATATCACCACAGACACCAGTGATGCTATTGCTGTAAGGACGATTGGTTGTTTTACAATGAACAATTTCATAGCTGGTTAAAAGTGAAGCAGACAAGACAATAAAAAGGAGCCTTACAAAACTGCTCACCAATGGATTCTGTGGACTCCTGTGGGAGTAGGGCTGAGCTGATATTGCTTCAGTCTTTCAACCTCATGTAAACCGTCCCGACCACAAACCTGACTGCCAAGAACTGCAGGCAAAGACCTGTCTGATGCCTCTACATCTCCTTCTAGGGCTGCCAATGCTGCTGGACTCTTTAAGGAGAAAGATCAGCTGCTGACAGCCTGCAGCTCCCACCAGGTGCAAACAGAGCAGGCAAAACCTGTGAGTCAGCTCAGGAAGAGAAGTAATCTAAACCAGCAAAAGCACCATCAGAGATCACTTTCCTCCTAGAATGAAGCAGCAAAGACCAAGGCAAGTTGGATGCTAGGCTGGGTTACTGCAGATTTGTCCAAGGTCAGTCGCTTGCTCTTGATGACCATATGCCAGTTTTATTGAGTGACTGACTACTGCCCGCCTGTGCCAATGTGACAGGCCCCTGCAGCACCCAGCCACAGCCCCAGCTGGCAGGCAAGAGCCCATCCCGCTCACAGGAGCCACCTCAAACACTATCATCAGTGTCATGGGGAATTAACAAGCCTGGGGAAAGAATGGTGAAGTTTTCCTCCCTGCTCTGCGCAACAAGCCACCTGCAGTTCAGAAAGCTGTTTCTGAAGCAGTGCTCAGGCTGGAGGTAACGAAGTTGAGAAAGGCAGCATTGAAATGGCACTCGCAATTAGCAAAGATGGGAATTAAATGATATGGACGTGACACTAACTCATAGGAGGAAACTATTAGGTTATGTGAAAATTTATTTCCCTCAACAACCCAGCAAGTTGTGCCAACAAGCAGCACAATAAATTGTGTTCTTCCAACAAAGCTTTGCAGTCCCCTAAGAGCACCAGCTTCTCCTCCCTACAGATTCCTTCACCTCACCATCAGCTGCCTTAAAATAACCTCTTATCTTGTAGAAGAAAAGTATCATATCCATTATTTTCTCTGTGGTAGACGAAAACCTGGAAGTTTTAGTTAGGTCTCATGCTTTCAATCACCTGTCAGTTATGCATCTTTAAGACAGTTTCTCTCCAAAAGACCCCAGCCTGTTGGTGGCCCTGCCTTCCCCAAAATTACTCTGAATACTGTTTCCCATTCAAAATGTATTTCTCCTTTTCCTGCAAACACCAAGAGTCTTTCCTACATGATTCTTGCTACAAGGCAAGATTGGTACAGGGCACATACCAATCATCTAGATTAGCATTAGTACTGGGAAAACCCCATCAATATACCATGACACTCAGGATTATGGCATCTGATTGGCATTTGTTTGAAGTTTCTGTACCTGTTGCTTGTTGATCTCTGGACTGCCCTGTCCTACCCTGCCAAAGACTGAGGCAGATGACCACAGATATGAATGAGGAGTATTTCAGGAGTATTTCACGCCACCAGGCACTCACTTTTCACTGGTGTAAGTGGCTTTTCAGGACCCAGATTTTCAGCGTTGCTAGAACACCTCTGTGTTTCCCTGCCAGCTCAAAGGCACTTCCAAGTAAACATACTGGAATTTACATCTCTGCCATGGTCCTCTTACATTACCAATATTCTGCAAATAAATGCAAAGGTCAGCAAATAATCTGAAAGTGAATGAAGTATTAGTCCTTTATTTAAAAATAAACTACAGCCATGACTCACATGACTCAGTCATGACTTTATAGCCAACACATGACCAGTTCTTAGTTTCTTAACTGTGAATACATAATGACAGCAATTTCTAGTCTTTCTACTCTATGTTCAGTCACAGAGACAGGACTATAAGTAATGCCATATTTAACACTTGCTTGTCAAGGACTTATAGAGGCAGAGGCAGCCTGCAGACCAAGACTTGTTCTTTACATGATTTTGTACCAGTTCACTCACATTAAATTGCAAACATTATTTGCCAGTATCTTTCTGCCAATACAATGAGAGTGTGGATGCAGTCACAGCCAAATAAAAGTGCTCTATACTGGAATAGCCTGTTCTCCTTTCCCACAGGGGAACAAGCTACACTGGTATAAGCATGTTAATACTGGCATAACTGATTTCACACTAGGGAAGGGTTATATCAATGTTACAGAAGGGTAGTTAAAAGCAGTGCAACTTATTTACATAGGCAAGACCTAATTTTGTAGAGGATTTGTTACAGATTCTTGACTACTAAAACTCCAAATTCCTCACACAGTTTAGACACAGAGCAGAATTGGGCTGATCAGGGTTTTAGATGAATAAAATATAACGCAAATCAACAAAGGTCACTGCATAATAGCAACAACAGGAGGAAGCACACTTTCATGTGGGCTGACACTAATAAGGCCAGCTGTATACAGGTGATTCCATCCGTTTATGCAGGTGAGAAATTATCAACATTGTTTAGCAGGAAAGGGCAGTAAAATGGCCAATCTGGCTATATCATGGCAAATATCCTGAAAATATCAACTGATGAAGCAAATCATAGGATGCCACTGCCATAGCGGCTTCTAGCAGAATTCAAGCCTCAAGGGAGCTGAGTGACAGTGGTATATTTGAGCAGAGAGGCAGAAATGCAAATTGTGTTTTCAAGTACTTCTAAATCCACTATAGATGATTCCCATCAGTCAACAGTTCCCAAAATACTACTGCATTTTTATGAGTCTGTGTCCAGCCTCTGAGGCACAGGGACAGGAACAGAGAAAGAACAGGAGACTGAAAGGAGGGGAATGAGAGATGAAGAGAGGAGGGCAAGTACAAAACTAGAAATTGAAAGGTGCAAAGAAAGAGATCATGCAAAGGGAGTATTTTAAAGAGCTATAGGAAAGTAGGGAGGCTGGGAAGGAGGGAAAAAGGACACTCACCGCAGCGCTTGCTGTGTCTTGTGGCGGTAATCACTCTCCCACTGACACCTGCATTCAATGCACCCTTCTTTGCTCAGACCCACAATGTGCTCTGCAGCCGCCTGGTCCCCTCCCGAATGCTACTACACTCCTCCAAGCTGCAGATCAGCCCTGGACCCAGAGAAGACGCTGCAAGCAAAGCCTTGCGCTCCAGGGGCACATGGCAATGAAACACACCTCCCACGCGCTGCCAGCACGCTGCCTGCGATCCCAGCTCCCCCTTGGAAAATCACAGAGCCTCTAACCATGGGCACTGTGGAGGAAAATCCTGAAAAGAAGAACAGCCTGATTCAACCCGGGGATATGCCCAAAGACAGCCTTAGACAATAGCCCTGGTGGGTGTGATCTGCCACTGTTCCTCAGGGGAAGTTTAAACTGCAATGACCATCGACAATAATTCAGTTGTCAGCACCGTTAACAGTTTCAGTGCTGATTAAAGCAGCTGGGCTGTGCTGAGAAAATTAGAGCCAGTTGCAGCCACTTACCAAAGGGTGCTAGCAATAAATAATCTGCAACTCTGTGACAGACTCTATTCCTGTGATACGTAATCTCCCGCAACCTTTTTGTTTCTTTTTAGTGGCTTCTTGGCACAGATGTGATTGGTGATTCTTCACTGTGCAATCATAAGGGAAATAAAACCCAACACAAAACAGTTAACTTTTTTCTGTAATTAATCTGTGAGGAATAAAGTAAATCCTTGCAAAAGTAGGCAGGTGATGGTGGAAATCACTCACTGCATTCTGTGCAGGGCTCAGATACACCCAACTTTGACAAAGATTTCCCAGGTGATGCAGCTGAGCACAGTACAAGCATCATTCCCTAAGCTGCACAGAGCCTGAACATGCAATGCAGAGGCAGATTTCCCAAGCACAGGCACAGACATCAGGCACACTAGCCCAGCAGTAATGCTTTAGCTTTAAAAATAGTCCAGTAGACGTTGCTAGTTACAGTATCCCATAGTGATCATATATATATTGCAGTGGATAAGTATGCTTAACTACAGCCCTGCTTCTTCCTGCATCACTCTGCATCTGGAAAATAGCCACACAGTTTTTCCTTCATGGCTTTTCCCAATATTGCTAAATTAAGTGACAAGCACAAAAGCACGCACCTCAGACAAACCTTGCTCCCAAGCCTACTTGAGTTGCTGTTGTTCTGCACACCATGTGCTCTTCCCTGGACCTCATGCTCTCACTGTAAAGAAAGAGTCCCGCAAATAACATCTATATCTGCTGGTGTCACCAGCTGCAGTGTATCAGCCAGTGTCTTTTTTGTACACAGTTTTACAGTGATTTGTCTGAGTTTGTGTCGGATCATATTCCTCCAACACATCTGGCATGGTATATAAACAATACTGACTAAAAAGCTTTGGAAGAACTCCCACTTGTTGCACTGATATCTACCTCATGAATAACTGATATTCAAAATGATAGAAAATTAAGATGACAGTGATAACAGTAAGAAGCCAGCATTTCCGAGGTACTTTACTCCTTCAGCGTACTGTGCAAACAAGTATCAAAATGTATGCACAAACACCACCTTCTACACTTGACAGCCCATGATTTGCTGAAGCCACAGTATCTGCTAAGAAATTAACATCTTTCATTAGGTCAGAAATTCCACTGATCAGAGACACTGTCACTATGGGAAATGGTTGAAATCCCCATGGGAGGTAATGCTCATGTGTCAGGCAGCACTAATGCAGCCAGGATCCTAATGCTGCTGCCTTGGAGGATGTGCTATACCCCAGTGAAGCCCTGTGCAAGGAGCAGTGCCAAGGCCAGGGGTCTGCTGCCCCTCTCCCACAAGGGACTGGGAGAACCAGGATACCCACAGACATTGCCTCTGTGTCTTGGGGCAGCCAAGCAGGAGAGGAACCATGTGGGGTGCACACTGTGCAGAAAAAAGTCCAGCCTCATTTAAGATGGCAGAGAAATCCTGCAGTAAATTCTGGCAGTAAATGACAGAAAGAGTGGAAAGTAACTTCTTTTTTTACAGTATGCACCAGAGTTGGTCTGGGCAGGGGAACAGTAAATCCACCCAGTGCATCTGGGGTTTAGAAGCCAGTGTTCAGACAAGAGTATTTCTCTTATTTTCAGACAGTTATTAAAGGAGCCCTCTGTGGTTGGGTATTATGAGCTGAAAGAAAAAAAAACTGGGATGAATTTGAAGAGAAAGTCTCACAAGCAACTACCACTGCAAGGGGCCTGACATCTGCATTGAGAGGAAGGGGTGCAGGCAGGCTCCTGCTGGAAAGAGCACCCTGAGGCCATGCTTAGTTGGAAAGCACAGTTGATTTTTGAGTCCACATGAGACAAGAAGCTGCCAGGAATATTTCTGTCCTGGAAAAAAGATTTGATGGTCTCTGCAGGTCCCTTACAGCCCTATGTTTCCTTTGGTTCATAATTTCTCCATTTTCATCACCCAGCACTACAAAGGTAAGTCAGGCTTTCAGCACTTGCTCAGGCTGCTTAGCACTGGCAGCAACAACAGCAAATCCAACAGTGCTATGACTAGTCACTTCTGAAAGAGAGTGGACAAGTTTTGAACAGATGGATGCAGTGGCAGCTCTAAGCAACCCCTTGTATCAAGCCACTAAATGTCACAGGAACCTGGAGGCTCCTCACAAACAGGTCTGGACTGTAGTCTGCCCTTGACAGCCACAAGACTCGCTGGCTGCATGCAAGGCACAATTCAGAGATGGGAAGTGCCACTGCCTCATTCGTGAGCAATGGCACATCTACTTCTGCCATTTCAGCCACACTAAAACAAGAAGAAATCCTCAAATTTCTTGCCAGGATGAAGCTATTACACCTCCCTTCTAACATGTCCTGCCTCTTCCTGATGCAGCCTGGTTCAGAATTAATGCCATAACAAAACTCTTTCTGCAGACTGGTATGTGGTTGTTCTCTTGCTAGCTCGTACCACTCAGCTGGACTTGAGTCAGTGGTGATTTGCTTGGGTTTAGTGTGGAGAGGATCAGTCTAAATTCTTCCTGCTCTTTAAGAGCCTTGCTTGAAAGCCATTTTCCATGTGCCTGGTAATCGCATTCCCACTGTTTCTCTCTTTGTTTATGCTCCATTTCTGCCAAGTAACAGCTTCATTTCTGTACTCAGAAGAGCAGATCTGGGTCTCAGTGCTTATAGTAGGTGATTTTCTTTACAAGTTTGGCTGAACTGTTGGCTTTCCTAAAAAGCAGGACAAGCACCTTTATCTTAAAAAAAAGAAAGTCAACAATCAAAATGACAGCTGTTAAACCAGTTAGAAAAAGGCCAAGTAACACAGGCAGCCTTGTGTTGCTAAATTACCAATGTAAAACCAGATCTTAGAGCAGACTCCCATACTTAAAATCCCTTTGAATTCTGATGCTTGCAACAAATCAATGGCCTGATCGATTTGCAACTAGAAAACAACTGAGCTAGCACCTCGATTGTGCATGTAGGTTCAGTGAAGAAGCTGTTTTCAAAGACACTACAAATTGTAAAGGGGCTTGTTAACTTGTCTAGGAAAATCTCAGCACAATGCCGTCTCAGAGTCTACACTGGCCCTTTTCCTTTGGGCAGTACTTATTTAGCCAAAGACAATGCCCAAGTAACATAACCCACAGCTTCTTCCTATGACCAGGCCCAAAGCCATCTCCCTTTATATCTTCTGATTTCCTGCAAAAAAAGGCACACCTTTTCCCTTCCAATCCCTCTGAATCATGAAGCGTGCAGGCAGCCCTTAACCCTCTTCTGGCCAGGCAGCAGAACAGTTGCTGGGGCACTCTGTCTGCATCCTTGCTCAGCCCTTCAGCCTCAAGAATCTTTGGCCATGCCAATGCCAGCCCAGGGCAAAGATGCCATGAGGTCTTCTCTAGCAGCTCTGGCAAGGATGTCCTGGCAAAAATGAGCCTACCAGGCCTTCTGATTGTATGATCTCCATGGTGTGTTTCTAGCTCTAAAAAAAAACCCAGTAACCCAAATAAAAAAAAAAATCTTTCTCATTTGAGACCTGGAATCTTCTTAAAATATCACTGAGGTGAAAGAGATTCGGGCTTTGCACTTTTCTGTGTCACAGACTGCAAACACACACATATTGACCCAAAAGAAACATGCCAGGCTCTACAGTGTCACTTTTCCATTAAGCACTCCCAACTGTGCTCTGTCACTGCTTCCAGACTCCCCATTAACTGCACATTTTGTAATGACACAAGCCCTTGATTTCTAGTAAGTAGCAGATAAACCATTTTGCATTCATAACTTTGTTAAAGAAAAAACTTTCGTTTCTAAATTTCTGTTCTCATTCTTATAAACTCTTTCATGCTGCACCTTCTCATGCTATTTTCAAACAAAAGCTATTTTAAAAAACAAATGTAATCTGTTTTCTTACACTGCTTCCACGATGACCTGTAAACAGGGCCAAATCTTAAACAGTTCCCTATCATACTATACAAAAAAAAATGTAGAAACTAACATTTAATTTTTTTCAGAAAATACATGCTTTGCTGCTATGGTTTAAGACAATTCTATAGGTTGCACCAGTGGCTTTACCAGTAGAGCAGCCAAACTGATCTCCTGTTATCTCCCTAATTCCACACACTCATCTGAAGCCTCTCATACTTGAAGTGGCTGATGCGTTTTTTGTTTGCCATTCAGATATATCAAGTCAGCCATAGGTATAAAACTGCCAACAACGTCAGCAGTAACAGCATTTCACACAAGAAATCTTATCCCAGTTCTTTCATTTAGTCCTATTTCTCCCAGTTGTGTGTGGTAATAACCAGCTTCTGTGACTTCACTGGCGACATGGAAATTGGCATGCAGACATGGCAGCATGGCACAATGCAGCCAAGCATGCCTGGAAACCCTAAAACACGAACTGGGAGAGTAAGCAACTCTGAGAAGGCTTCCCCACTCATTTGCACTTGGGGAAGCCACAGATTAGAGGCAGCAGGCTGGAGATATGCCAATTCTCTATTATGCTAACAGTCTTAGATGCTAAAGAACATCTTTTGCCTAAGTATCACCCTTTTCTGTCTGCAAATTAATAGGGCTATGGGAAGTGGGTTATTGACAGTATGAGGCATGGCTGTTGCTTTATGAAATGTACAGCTTTGATGGGATGCTGCTTTTTCATCTATTTAGCTCATGCAAAGAAAGCAACCTTTCTAAATCACAGCACTTTTATTCCTGAAGCATAATAGAACTCACAACAGCACCAAATCCATAACCAGGTCTGAAAAGGTCGATGTGGGCTTTTCTGTGAATGCAATCCCTGAAACAGCACTTATTCAGAACTTGGCTCATTTGTAGTGTTAGTGTCTATTACACAACATCGGAACTTCCCTACCACAACCAATACTGATGCATGTGACGCTTTGCTATTTTGCTACAGAGCTGACCTTCAAAACAGCCGTATCCTTCTGCCTCCACAGGGGCTCCACTGTATCCAAGCAGTAAAATACTGTAGTAACAGGGTAGAAAAGTGAGAAAAAGCAAGGTGTTATGCGCTATCAGCAACAAAAGGATCAGATGAGAGAGGAACCGTCTTGAAGATTCGCAGGCAGACCCTCAAAGATAACTTTTACTTTTTTTTAAAACCAAAACCAAACAGGAGATAGTGAAAGAGTTACAGCCATCATTTCCTGCAGTTCAAAGAACCCAGGATCCCAGGAGTCAGGTGTATAAGGACAGCCAGAGAAGCATCTGAAAATAAAAGTTATAAAAAATAATAGAGAAGTCTCATACGGCAGCAATGGGGAAGAGCTAAGTGCAACAAGGATATGTTCATCATCCATCCCTGCAGTCAAATTACTCCCTTAGGATGTTTCTGGTTGATCAGCTAATCTTGGAAAAGACCTTTTTTACATTCTCTGTGCCTGCTTCTGGGAACATAGATATGAAAAATAAGCCTGCTAGAAAGTATGGGTAGGTCTGGGCCTTTGGACCCTTATTTAGGAGAAAATGTAAACCTTTTTCTAAATATGTGATTAGGTCCCATGATCCGGGAAGAAGCAAGAAGATAGCTAATGTGTGTTTATGAAGCTTGCTACATCTGATGGCTGCTTCCAAACTCTCCATTAACAACTTGGTAAGTGTCCAGTAACAGGAGGTTTTCCAGGCTTAGGACACTGAGGAAATGTGCACTATTGTAATGATATTCCCAAATGACATGATGTAGTCGAGATGGGATTTGTGCTTGCCACCCAGTTTGCCTGAATCACTGCCATGCTACCAACAAATGACAGTGCTTTGGGTTTGGGGGGTTATTCTTTTTCCTCAGTTTAATAAACAAAAGTTGCAAGGAGAAGTCTTTTTTGTGAAGGAAGGCTGCTAATCTGCAGAGAAAAAAAGAACAGGAGAGGATTTGTCTTCGAAGAGTAAAAGACACGACACAACAGTGAACCAAGATGCAGTTTTATGCTCTCCTGGGCTCAGCAGTAGAAATCATTTTTCTCCTTCTTAGTAGCTGGTGCAGTGCTGTGTTTTTTGACTTTAGCCTGGGAACAGCACAGATAACAGCAGTGTTTTCAGTTACTGCTTAGTAATGTTTTGGTCTAAGCAAGGACTTTCTGAGTCTCATGCTCTGCCAGGGAGGAGGGGAAGCTGCAAGGAAGCAGAGACAGGGCACCTGACCCAAACTAGCCAACGAGGTATTCCATACCACAGCACATCATGCCCAGGATGTAAAAAGAATGGGCAGGGACCCAGAAGAAGAGGGTTCGCTGCTGGGTCAGGCTGGGCATCTGTGGCGAGCAGTTGTATTCTCTTTCCTTGTATTTCCCTTATCATTATTATTATTGATGGTAGCAGTAGTGATCTGTGTTATACTTAAGTTACTGGACTGTTCTTATCTCAATCTGTGGGAGTTGTTACATTCTTTCAATTCTCCTCTCCACACACCCCCCCCCCCACTCCCCAGAGCTGAGGAAAAATGAGGGGGGAGTGAGTGAATGAACTGCGTGAGGGGCTTAAAACATGACACATGCCCACAATAACCAGCAGTGCTCTTTAGAAAGGCTGGAAGGTACTGAGAGTCCAGCAATGCCCCCACAAGGATCCACTCTCACACAGAAACCTCTGTAGCATCTGTCCCAGTCTTTAAGAACTACAGTAGTGGAGACAGTTCACAATGGAAGAACTGTGCTGCCCTACAAAGATCCCCATGTTGGGGGCAAACAGGGGAGAAGTAGATGGGTAAAAGTCACAACTGCTGCCAGCAGAAAAAAAGAAGAGGAGGACTGGCAGCCCTAACAGCTGTCGAGTTGAGAACTGGAGGAAAAGGGCTTTGGCAGGGCAAGTTCAGTGAACCACGGGCAAAGGGGTCACTAAACAAGGCAAACTGGGTGCTCAGCCTTTGAAAATCAGCGCAAAGGCTACTGGGACCCATTTCAGAGCCCACTGCTCCCCAGTGCAAAGTGAACACAAGACAAGGGTGCTGCTCACCCACCCAAGCCCCCCTTTCCTTCTACTGGCAGCCGCAGGGCACAACAGGAGGTTTAGATAAAAACCCCTGTATTTGATGAAACATGTGCAGGCTGCTACAGGGCGAAGTAAACTTTCTAAACACACTAAACAATCACGTACAATCCTGAATTGTTTGTTGTAACTTTAGTTACTAAAACAGGTAGGAAAAAAAAAGAACCCTTAGTTGTATATCTACTGTGACAACAAGTAAACAAGAGGGACACAAAGGAAATTGGTTTTCCTCTTGGCCAAACGTACAAGACCTGAACTCCAACTAACTTCGGCAGTTAAGAAGGGAGAATGAAAATGTGTTGTGTGATAAATTGTGACCTTGCCTTCTCAGCAGTGCCAGTCTGCATCCAAGAAACAGCACATCTCTCCAACCTTGGAAGAGCTGTTCCAAATGCAATTGCTTATTTGCAAAAAAGTGTAACTGCACCCACAGCTTTTTCAGATCCACCGTTAGTCCTTGGTGACAACATGGTTTGTTCTAAGTGTTCCCTTATAGTAACATACTACAGAGCACTGCTGACAAGAAACAGGGCAACTGAGAATGACATAGCACAGAAAAAAAGGCTTTCCTTGTTAAGATTTATTCAGATTTAATGAACTCTTGTGAAAGAAAAATGTATCCAAACCTTCAGAAATTCAGTTTTCAAAAGTTCAAAAGCTTATGGTTTTATGTCAGAGAACACGACAGACTGAAGTAATTTTGATGCCTCTTAACATGACTTTGACACTCCTTTACACAATAGAAAAGGCATACTTCAGACTACACAGCTTGTTCAGTGGTTAGTATTTTCAGCACTGCCCATGCCCACTAGTTGAATGTATTAGGCACTTACATTAAACTGCCCATTAGGCTTAATTTGTGCTAACTGCAATTACTTAAAGATGAGTTTATTATCTGGAATTATGTAAGGATATGATGTTTCATTAAAGTAGGAAGGAAGGAACACCCATAGACAGTAAACAACCATATATTTTCCAAAACTCTTGTTTTCATTATGGTCTTTTACACAAACATTTTGCATTGTAGCTTAAAATGAAGACAGAACCACAAGACTACATATGAGATGACTGATGGGTCAGCTTTTATATCCAGCTGTAAGCAATCAGAGTCAGAATCAGCCCATTCTCCTCCCTATCCACAAACCTTTTTGCTTTAGTGCTCTCAGATCTACAAGGTTTTGCTTTTAAAACAGCTCCCAAAAAGAAAACGATGTTATAGGAATGGTAAGAAAGCCAACAATGAAGCCAGATGATGTGAACAACAGGGAGAGTCAAAAACCTCAGTAAAGGTCACTTTAAATACCATTGTCTCTGCTGGTAAAGGACATAGCAGACATGTGGAGCCAGATCCACAGCTGGTGAACTGACTTTGATGCAAGTGAGGCTATTTACACGATGTCTTTTTTTGTTAGCAGAGAGCAGGATCTGTTTGAGAGGACAACCATGAGGCTCCAGGCTGTCTTTGAAGAGCTAACATAACATTTCATGCTACAGATAGCTGAGTATCATGTGTTTCATTGGCTTCTGGTTTTAAACTGTGCTCCCGTGGTTAAGCAGAGCAGCTGCACAGCAAGGAGGGAATGACTTGCAACCCAAGAGAGCTGCCAGTGCTTGCACTGCAGACAGGAGAGTGCTGTATGTGCCTGTGGTTTAGGAGTACCACACGTGGCAGCTAACTCTGAAAGAATGAAGATACTCGAACTTGAACCCTGTGATTTAGAAAACAGCCTTTTCCTCAAATGAATGGATGCCCAAAGAAAGGGCCTCCGGCCCTAAGCCTGCTCTCAGCTTCAAAGGGCATGTTTCTGAATCTAAAGCAAGAAAAAGTGCTCAGAAGTGTTTCTGACTGAATATGCCATTAAAAAAAATAGCAACATTAATGTTGTCAAAAGATTTATTCCTCTGAAACCACACCTGTTATAATCTCCTCTGCCAAAACAAATTATTTTTGCAGCTGTGCCATCAGTGACTCAGAGACCTGCCAAGTCTCTGGACTTGTCCTGTTAGTGGCTCAGTGGCAGCATGGGCAAGAAAAGGAGATCACCTCAAGAAGACAGGGAACCAGGACTGACATAATTGAGTCAGGTTGGCTTCTGGAGTATTTTGGCTTATATTAAACAGAGTGAATACATCAGTGAGTGCAAAACCAGACTGTAAACTGTGATCCCATAGCTGGAACATGGTGGTGGAGGAAGGACAACACAAATGTCCTTTGTTTGCAGCTCACTGTGCTGATCAGAAGGTGACCACAACAAGCACGACACAAGACCTGTGTAGTCCTCATGCCAGACTCTTGGTCTGGCATTTTACAGCTTTCCCAAGTGGACTGAGTTCACAGATTGTCACAATTTAGTTTAGGGTGTAACAGCAGGAGAAATAATGCAAGCAAAGCGCTTTCCTGTGGGGACAGGCAAGAAGGTGGCTGAGAACCTGCTGGTAAGGATGAATCAAGAAATAAAGCAAGTCAAGTATACATTTAATTTCTTAAAATCTGGTTTCAAGTCCTGAGTTCACAGATGGTTATCTCCAGGTTAGGATTTCCAGGGATGTTAAATGGGCCTAGGAGGGCCACATGCACAATCCGAACTTTGGACCAGAGCATGACAACCTCTGCTTTGTGGGACTATGACACTGAGGTGGTGCCTGGGGAAAGCCAAACCTGCAAAAAAGTAACAACAAAAGTGGCTGAAATACATTCAGAGGCAGGCAGGACTAGTTGGGCTGACACCATTACACTCATGGCCAAGGTTTTCATCTTCCTCTTAAGCAATCTGGGTAAAAGCTGCTGCTGACAGCTCAACAGAGATGTCACAGTGTGGATGAAGTTAGACACAAAAGTTGGCAGAGACTGCTTTTTCTTAGATTTCTATGTGATAACGTCCACCATACGCTAATGTTTCTGGGACAGAAGGATCCAACATAATCAAATAGAAGCTCTCCACAACTGCACACACAAACATCCATATATATACATCAGTACATATATACCCACACACATTTATGAATTCAACACAAGACTCATACCCTCACAGAAAGGCAGGAAAATCTACTCATAATAATATGCTGCAGTGATGGCATCTTAACTGATTGCTATTTCAAGTCACTGCCACTGGAAAAGATTTATATCCCTATCACTGTATCTGCCCATACAATTGGTGTGCCTTTGTGCCAAATTATATTAATGGACATGGAATGGAAAATTTATATTTAAAAATTGTTCACAAGAAAAAGAAATAATAGCCTATGTAGATACATTACCTATAATAAGAGAAAGCTCAAGACTGAGAAAGTCTAGTGCTATAGTTCCCTGCATAAAAAGCGTCAGAAAATTCCAATTACTGCCTCTCAACTCTTGCATATAAAATTATTTTGCCTATAAACAAAACCACACATAGCACAGATCACTGCAATTTAATCTGGAAGGTAAAAGTACAGATTATTTGTGTGAAGAAGCATAGCTAAGCTTATGGACATGCATTCAAAGTAACTTGGAAGGAACAGAATCGAGTAAGAAAAATCAATCATGACTGAAAAAAATTATCCCTTACAAGAGCTTAATAGCAATTAGTAGGTTCCTTCAGGAAACTAAAATAGGAAATTCTCCTGTCATGCACAAGATGGACAAAAGCTACTGAGACATGGAGCTGCAAGCACCTTCTGGTGGTCCATAGGAGGCTCTGCATCCTGACTGTGTCCAGTCATGCACACCACGAAGGAATCAAAGCAAAAATGAGCATGCAAATTCCCTGCAACTTTCCAGATGAGCACTCCAACAAAGCTACACAGCATGACTGAAGATCTAACCCCAAACTCTGACTGCTCCATATTATGCTGCACAGGCTGTAAATGAAATACGCATTCATTTCATAGGAAATATGTTACAAAAATTAAATATATCAGAGCTGTGAAAAGCACTAGGTATTCATTCTCCTAAATAGCTAAACTTCTGCTGAATGAAGCAGCAGGTTGCTGTTAATACTGTGGTCTCCATCTGGGAGCACTGCACAATAACCTTCCAGTCACTTAGCTGGAAAAGCTCCTCTTTGATCCTAACAGTAAGGCATTGCAGAGCAGTACCTGGTCTTAAATGAATTCACTGCTAGGATTTTCGTGACAAGAAAAGAGCTTCCCTCTTCCTCTCACAACTCACCTCACAGTCCTTACATGACATTCACACAAAACAGAGCCTTGGCTTCAGAAAAACACATCTTCTTGGCATCTCACCAACTGTGTGTGCTGAGTTGACTTTTGCGAAAGCAGGAGAAAATTCCACAGCAGCTTTCCTTGATCAGACCACTCAGCTCAGTCAAACTCTTCAGGAGCTAACCAATCCAGGCATCTTCATCAAAGCAGATAAAACAATATTATAAATGGAGCTACTTCCAAAAAGCGACACATCAGGTATCTGAGAGCCAGACTGACAGGTGTCATTTACATCCTTCATCAAATGTAAGATAGGTACAGCATTTCAGCAAAAGCAGAAAAACATGTCAGGATGAATATACCAGTTCTTTCGGAAAACATCAGGATTCATATCCTGCCCTGATGAAATCTGGAACCACTGTGCACCATAAAATCCACCCAGGTTTCTTTTCCAGGGCAGTCTGAGGCCATGCACCTAAGATAAGAGCAGAACAGTGGTTCCTAAGCTGCCACAACTGGGCACTGCTCCATTGAAATCACAATTCATTTTTCAGCAGAGAGCTCTTTTTACAAATGTTCACTGAATAAATGAGGTGATCCCCCTGGAAACATTCCTCTGCAACAGAAATCTTTTTTAATAGAGACCAATCTGTAATAATCTCCCACATAGCTCCACAAATAGCCTGGCTGATCTGAATAGGTGATTATCGTGAATAAGGTACTACTCACAGGTAAGCAAAGGCGATAAAAAGTCTGTTTCTTTCTGATTATCCCAAAGAGGCAGCCTTCTTCTATTGCATATACGAGACTAATGGCATGTAAGGATCTGACTCATGTTTTAGGTGTGTCTTATCTTCAGAAAGACTGTTATATCAAAAAAAAAAAGTGTATTTTTACCTTGTATATAGCACAGTGTCTTTAGTGAAGCAGGGAATGCAATTCCTGTGCCTTCTGCTTTACATACAGACAGGCTGAACACATGATAGCCTGCCACAAGTGTTTGCTGATGAGCACACTAAATTTCAAATAATCTAAAATGGGCATCAACCAGGGTAATAATCCATCCTGTAGCTCATATTTCCTGATGCTCTCACACTAAACAGCAGTAACGGTCCTGCCTTAAGCAGCTGCATACTTGTTCTCTTGCACAGTGTCCTAAAGTGGTCTGAGAGAGGAGCAAGTATCCTGGCCACAACAACTTTTACAGGACACTGAAGTGATTAACACCATCACTTTGCAGAAAAGTAATGTTTTCACTCATACTGTCCTAAATACATCCATTACTAACCTATTACTAGGCAGTACAAAAGGAGTTGAATGAAATTAACTCCTGCAGTATTCTCCAAATTTTTTAAAAGCATGATATTACTGATGTTTCCAGAAACAATGTGAAGCCAAAAATAAAACCAAACACTTCACTTTAAGTTTCTATTACAAGAAAAAAAAATAAAAATCTCCCACTTCTGCTTCTCTCTCAGCTCCATTCTGAGCACTTCAGCTTTGTTAGCTCCAGAACATTTTGAGTGTAACCACACTTGGAACAGGTTAGACGAGGTACTCAGCACTGATACTGAATATCCAGATGACCACATATATGCAGCACCTTGTCATATAGATATGATGGTCTTGTTGATGTAACATGGGATTCGAAGTTACAAATAAAAACCCAGACCCTACACCTTCTGCATTTGCGTTTTCCAGTTCATGTTTAAACTGCACAAACATGTAGGGTGGAGACTTTCACTCTTCCTGTTGGGCAATGCATGAAAACATTGGGTTTCTGATCTCATCAGAAGTCTTGATGTTAGACTTGTTAGACTTGCGGATCTGACAAGGGGTGTTACTACAACGCAAGACAACCCTGCACAGACACCTTTATTTAGAAGAACACCTTTTGAAGATACGTTCACCACCCCAAATGACCAGCCATGTAGTGATTCCTTACAGTTGTTTTACGTTCACCACCCCAAATGACCAGCCATGTAGTGATTCCTTACAGTTCTTTTCCAAACATGGTGGGTTTTCCAAGCCAAGACAAACTAAGGTGTGCCAGCAGCTCAGCTCTTTATTTCCCACCCTTCTTCCTCCTATCTGAAGCTGTCACATGCCACACAACATAAGGCTTTACTAACAGTTCTTTCTTCACACTCACCCTACTCTTTGGCAGCAATCCACATTCCCAGTTCTCAGGCTGCTCTGGTCACAAATCATAGAATCACGGAATCATAGAACAGTTAGGGTTGGAAAGGACCTTAAGATCATCTAGTTCCAACCCCCCTGCCAGGGGCAGGGACACT
>JASSUY010032929.1:0-52357 GCA_032466535.1 Forpus xanthops
CTGGTTTCAAAAGGATAACAGCTAATGGAAGCATGAGTGGAAAGAGTCACTTTTCATGTGTAGTTATACAGAGCTGGATAAAGCTTGTTCGGAGTGAATGTTTCTTCTCATAGCCTCAGAAGCTGAGGTCAAGAAGAGTTTGCTGGCCTCTCAGAGAACTACCCCCTTGGCAAGAGTGTGGCAAGGACGGAGCAGATAACTCTGAACTCATTTAGGTGTCCACTCTTGCTTAATGTGCTACTTGGAAATGTGTCTAAAAGGAAATATCTTCTAAAAGACCCAGTATTTCTCACTCAAGTTAAAATTGTGCCATCCAGTTCCAGTATAAACAGGCTGAAAGGGAAATGAGGTTTCCAGCAGTTACCTTTTGTTCTTGTGCTGTCTCCCCTTTGTGCTCCTGGTAGCTGCAGTGACCAGTGGGAAGGCAAGTGGCTCATGCTCTTCAGTTCCCATTCCTTTCTTCTCTTAGTGTCAGGTAAATAGGCTAGCAGTATAAAGCTGGTCTGACATGAACCACACCTTCCAGACCAAGCAAGATCTCCACTAAGCATCTCAAAATGCAACTTGCCTGTCTATGCTTCTGAGTTTATTGGATGGTCAGACCTGCAAAATGGCGTTTTACTGTTATTCTTTGCCTCTGAGTGCTTCCTGTAGATCAGTGGGGAGCTGCTTGAGTGTGCCGAACTGGTGTTATGCAGAGCATTTCTTAAGCATGGCAATCCTGAGTATCCACATTAGGGCTCTTCAAATCCGACACTGAGGATCCTAGGATAAAATGAACCCATGGCTCTTGCAGTGAGTACAGCAGCTAATGTGAACAAGGGAGAATCATTGCCAGGATGACCTGAGATCAGTTGCTTGGTCTTCTATAAACAGCAAACAAAAGGTGAAGAAATCTGTGAGCAGTGTCAGTTTTATGGCACATAGACTGCTCCGTTCCACCATCTACATACGTGGTGTTTCTAGGATGGGATTTTAGATTTTTTTTGTCATACAGCAATACTGAACAAATGACCTTAATAGACTGATTTTGACTGTCGCAGTCTAGAGGAAGCTTTAGAATACCTCATGCACAGTAGCTTCTCATGTGTTGTAAATAAAATGCCTTCTCTTCCAGAAATACCAGCAAAATGGGTTTCCAGTAACAGACCTCCAGGAATTTCTGAAAGATCACAGCAGTGTTGGTTACAGAAAAGAAAGGACTTCCATGCCACTTGTCTGCTGCTGTGGGAGGTCAGTAGGGTGTCTTCAGTACATAAGCTAGCGTCTCAGTGCGAAGTTCTGGACCATAAATGTTGGAACAACCAGAATTCAGCCTATGGAGTCTCTTGGGTTTTGCCTGTTGTTAGATCTTTAGTCTGCTGATGGTGCAGGGGTGGCAATTCTGAACTTAAATGTGCGTTTCAAGTGCTCTGTTGATATGAAAACTGTCATGTAGAACTGGTGGAAATTGATGGGAGAACTGCAGAGTAAACCATGGAATTGCCAAGGAGTCAGGAACAAGCTAAGTCTCTCCTGCTTAGGCTTATGCAAGTCTTTTTCTGAAAAGCTTTTCAACTAGGGTGGGGACAGTAGCAGGAAGCAAGATTATGTGTTTCAGCCAGGGAGTAGTACTTAATCCCAAAACTAGGCTATGTCTGTAAGATGTATCGGTTCAATGCCACTGTCAATATTGGAAACACACTTGTGTATGTCTGATTGCCACCAAACTCAAGCCCTTGGAGGTCTTACTAGTGCTTTTTGAGCTGGTGTTGGTGAGAGATTAACTTCTCGCCTTATGCTTGCTGGTCTAGAAGCAGATTCCTTGAATTCCGTTTCTGAGGAAACCTAACGCATCTCTGAATGCCTGATTGAGAGGGGAGAGATCTTGTTGCTCTTCCTAAGCAGTTCAGAATTCACGCTTGAGCACAGAATGGTTGAGTGCTTTGTAAGGAAACCAGGCTATGGGAGAAAGAACAGAGCTGAATGTGAACACTTGATCAAAACTGGTGTAACAAATCCTGTTTCAGCAGTGGGATTCTGCTACTTACATACTGAGGCTTTGTGAAGTGCAACTTTATACTTTTGGTGTATTCTGACAGAAGGAAGCCTCGTAACTAAAAAGGAGCATGTGAAATGATGGTTGGCAGGCGTCCCAGCAGTTGCTGTAGACACTTGAAAGTCAATTAGCCACAAGAACTCCAGCTAGGTACAGCTTCAGGTTTCGCATCCAAATCATTGTACAGGATAAGAGGTTTTTGTCTGCTTGGGCATAATAAATGTGTTTTACTGTAATACATCATAGAGAATTGAGAGCACAAGCCTGGTAGCTGAAGTGAAGATGAGCTCTTGCTACTATAGCAGTTTCTGCTTGGTTGTCCTAATGCAAGTGCTGTAGTTGCTTGCTAAAATGGGAGCATGCAGAACAGAAGGATCAAAATTTAACTGTTTTCTATGGGTAAATGTATTTCTTGCTGAATTAGAACTTAAATTTTTTCTTTTTCAGGCAACAGAGCGATGACAACTTGATACTTATTAATTGATTACAAATTGAAATTCCCCACTGATATGCAAAGAAAGAACAGCTGTATGGAGAAGAATAATTCTACAGATTGCAGTAAACCCCACTGTCTGGACCTTCCTCGCCGTGGGCAGACTAACCTTACCTAATGAAGGTGCTGGGGGAAGAAAAGCTGCTAGTGTGACCTCAAGTGGCTGACCAGGAGGAGAGCCCAGAACCTGTGCCTGGAGGAGAGCTGTGAAGAACTCTGTGTTCTTACCCTACATTCTGTCATGTGGGAGAAGACTGATCCTTGAGCATTGTCTGTGGGAGCCCTGTCTTCTGATTGCCTTTAGGAGGAAGGAAAGTGGCCCTGAATGAACTGATGTTAATAAGAATTATATGAAAATCATTTTAAAGAAATAATTCCTTGTTTAAAAAATACTAAAAGATAGTCAAGAAGAGAGGAGTTTTCCACTTAAATGATGCATTCGGCCTGTGATGTCTCCTTGGCACAATTAATTTCCTTTAAATAAATCTATGTAAAACTGCAGAGCTGCACAAAAGTGCAAAACAACTGCTGTTCTCCCTCTTGTATATTGTTTTAACATGAACCATCTATAGATTAGTCTTTTCTTTAACAGCTTTACTAAAAACAAAAGCAGTTTATCCTCCCTTTCTGTCTGTGAGTCTTTTCTGTTATACCCACAATATTTGCGTGCTGTGTCCAAATTAAACTCACTACTTCAGCTATAGGTAAGTTTTTGCATGGATGGAAACTTCCTTGGCAAGCACTGTATGAAAGATGATGGAAAGACTTGCTTTTGATTTATTACTGTTACACTGTTGTGTTGCTCGAACGTGGAGGACAAATTTAGGCAGAAACAATGCCATGGAGTTGACTTGCCTGATTAGTTCTGTTTCAAGCACATGTTCATTGGAAGAAAATGTGTAACAACTGAGCAGTTGGTTTGCTCAGGTGTCTTTGGGATCATCCTCTGTGAAGTACTATGTTTCACCTTTTGATCTCTATAAACTTCTTTCAATGAGAACAGAGCACTTCCAGTATAGTACTGGATGATGTTAACCAGATGCTCTGGAAAACTTTCAGTGGTACTGACTGCCCCAGGGCTGGATGGACTATCACATTAGATATTCTACTTTGTCTGAACAGGGCTATCTACACCCTAAAAATGCTTCCTGCAGCAGATGATCACTTCAGTCAGTGTGCGTTGGCTAGAACTTGGCCTCAGTATGCGTTCTTACCTGCTAGGGTTGACTTGGGAAGTTCTGGCTTCTTAGTGTTTCAGATAGCAAAGACAGTTTGGAATGCTGTCCTGGTGTGAGTAAGGTGAGAGGCAGCTTCTTGATTGATTTTTTTTTTTTATTCCCTTTTAAGAAACTGGGGAGTGGGGAAAAAGAAATTCTGGGTTCACTTCTTCTGGTAGGTTGAAAATTGTTTTTTTTAACAGGCCTGTCTTCATCTTCTGCCTCTCCTCTGGGATGGGTAAAGGAGAGGTTTGCAGCTTCTCCAGCAGTATTTCTGGCCATTGGTAGGAGCAGTGGTGACTGAGCTCTGGAAAGATGTGGTGTTACTCAGATTTTTCCTGCCTAGCATTTGCCTTCTTGATAATGGGTACTTCTGTTGACAATTAATGCCATGGTGTCTTGCCTAGGCTGCTGCTAGATGTCCAGCAGAGATGGTTTTTGTCACTGTTGCCACATACCCAGGCTTTGCAAATTTTGGTGCTTCTCTTGATGAAATGTCTTTGACAGAGAATCTGCTCCCTATTCCCAGTCTGAGCAATGCCTTGCTGTGGCCTGAGCTATCACTATAGCTCATGGGTAAAAATTACATTGCTACCAATAACCAAGACTACACTGTCAGGCAAAGATTTCTTGTAACTCTTCATCAAACAGATGCTAATTGTATGGTCTAGAACAGAGAATTACTGCTTTCCACTCAGGATACGGTGGGTTTAGTCTCAGTGTTCACAAGTACAATTTGTTGGGCTCAGTGTTGGATTTTAGTGCATGCTCTGAGGTCTTGGGTAAATGAAGTGCTCTTTAAGCAGACAGCAGAAGACATTAACTGGTTGATGGCAAAGTTTCTTGTCCCATGGAGTGTACAGTCTTGATTTGTTATGTGTAGGATGCTGTTGTTTTCTGCTTTATGAACAGTGTGACAGGCTCATTGCCTTCTGAGGTCTAGTGTGCTCTCTTCCCTAAAGCAAGTGAGGTATGTCCAGGACACTTGGTACTGTGGGCCATGGTGAATGAGCCCTGAGGCTCTGACTCAAGCTGCTTCTTTCTGATTTAGTAGGACACTGAGTGTGACCTGCCAAAGCCATTGCTCAGATAAATACTTTGTGAGAGAATCCTTGGGGAATGATTATCAACCAAAGGAATATAGAAAATACTTACAATTCACACTGATTTTTAAGAGTTAATTTCTATAATGGTATCATAAAGCCTTTTTGACTAGTATTGATTTTTAAATTGCCTTTTATCATATGAGCTGCTTGCTGGCTGGACTCTTGCTTCAGCCGTACCATATCAGAGCAGGTCACTAATGTATTGTAGAAACCAATTTGTGTCTTCTCCATCTGTCTATAGTAAGGTTTTTTTCTCTTGGAAAAAAGATAAGAGCTAGTTGCTGGAGCTTCTAATTGGCTCTCTATTCCATAGAGGCTAAAGTTAACAGGAAATCTGACATATGTCGACTCTTAATTCTGTGCATTAATGCAGACTTTAATACAATAGGTAGTCCCACTCCAGCTGCTAAGGAAGTGATGCACAGTAGTGGAAGTAGAACTGGAGCATAAGGTTTTGCAAAGTGTTCTGAAAGATAAGCTGGTTGTCTTGTTCCCTGGGAATAACAAGCTTTTGCTAATTGCTCACAGAAGTTGAAAAAGGAGGACAGAAGTGAATGGAAAGGCAGTGACAAGGTTGCATGAGGAAGAAACAGGCAGGAATGAGAAGCAAGCTTCCTTGAGCCATCTTTATGGTGAGCATTCAAGTGAGGGGAACAGGGTGGATAAGAGTTTGGGCTCCTTTCTGGGAGATGTCCATTTATGGATAAAGCAGTGGAAAGCTGCTGGCATGGAGGCTGTTTTGCATTTCATGTATAATGTTCATGTGCAAGGCTCCACCTGGTCTTTAACACTGCGTCTCTATTTCATGCTGTAATCATTACCAGGGTTTCTGAGAAGTGGAGGAGAGATTTTCTGCTGAGATTTTCTTTTGCCAGTTCTTCAGCTCTCAGCAGACCTGTGAGTAACTCTGTACTCCTGGGATGTGTGCTTGGTCTCGGTAAATGGTTCTGGTAGGTAGCAATGCATCAGATACATCTGGTCATGATCTTTAGCTGTATTTGATTGTGTACCATCTCCTATGTGTATGAGTTCAGCTTGTCTTTCACAGCAGAGCTGTGTGTGCTTGGTCCTACCCTTTGGAGGTGTCACAAGCCTCAATGTTTTTGTATCAGCGCTGGGTGGTTCTTAGTGGAAAAAAAAAAACAAATCTGTTTGAAAGAACAGCTACATGTGATGCTGGAAGGAAGTGGCACACATACCTGTCTGTGCTGTCCTGATATACTCATGGAAGTTACTGCTGGTTTGTTTGGGCTTTGGTTACCAAAGCGTGAATCATGGACCTTCTAACGCTTTTTAGACAGTTCAAGGCTTCAGGCTCGCGCAGCGCTGGGTGCTCCACGGTCCGGTGTGCTGTGCCTTGTCTCTGCCCGCATCGGAAGCGCCAAGCCTTGGTACCTGGGGGGAAACGAGCGCACCCAACTAACTTTTCTCGTTGCCCTCAGCGCCGGGGCCGGGCAGCGCCGGGCGGGTTAACGCGGCGCGGGGCGGGGAGCGCCGGGCGGGCGGACGCGAGCAGCGGCGGCGGAGCTCCGGAGCCTGCCGGTGAGTGGGGCCACGGGGGAGAACGGGACGGGGCGGAGTTCCCCCGCACCGTGAGCCGGGTGGGCGGTAGCGTCCCGGGGCGGCGGTGGGAACGCTGCTGCTGCGGGAGCGGGGAACTCTGCGGCTGAGTTACTGTGCTCCCGGTTGGCGGCAGAGCGGAACTTCCTGCAGCCCTGGTAAACTGCTGCCGCTCTCGCTAGGGACCCCCCCGGGAGCAGCTGCCCTTTGATGGTGAGCAGCAGCGGAGGTCCGGCTGGAGCTGGCCCCCGGTCCCGGCCCTGCGATGCCGCAGCCCCGGGCAGGGCAGGTGCTGCAGCTCCGCACCCTTTGCGCGTCTCCGTGTGTTTAAATACATGCAAGGTATGGATATTGCCTACATGTACGCGTGTGAGCGTCTGCACGCTTTAATCTAAGTTTGCGCACCTCTGGATTTGCGTATGGTGTCCTGCCGAGACGCCGGCAGTGAGTTTACACCGCGCGGTGCCTGGCATAGATTCTTCGTGGAGTTTCTTATAAGATCTCGTCTTAATCTATGCAATACACGGGCAAATACACCGTCATCATTTTGCACTGTATCTTTTGATTAGTTTTTTTCTTAAGAGAAAAAAAAGCGGGGGAGGGTAATGCATGTTTGTACCTTTGTGTTTTCAGAGGCTATGTAGGTATGTCTGTTCTCCTTTCTGTAATGTAAATCTAGAAAGGCATTCCTTGTTACAGGCTGCTGCACTTTTGTTCTTTATACTGTGCAGAGTGAGTTTTTGTGCATGTTCTTTTATACTTCTTAGAAGTGTACTAGAAAGCACAACTCAAATCCAGACATGGTGAAAATCTTTTTGTCAAATTTATCTGGGTACTGAAAATGAAGTGAAATCTAAGAAATGCACAAATAGTAAAGCAGCGGCTTTCATTGGCATATAAAGTTGAAAGATGCATTTGACTTTTTGCAGCATACTAGGCTGTAGTTTCAGACAGTCTGGGTTAACTGTGTCCTTATCCTCCTGTGTTATTATGGGCTTTAACAAATGTCCTTCACCGTAGTCTTTATGCTATCAGATAATAAAATTTCTGATGTGTAGGTTTTGACCTCATAGGGAGTGTATTCCTCTTGGGTGCTAGTCCTAAAGATTTGTGTATCTCGAATCTACTTTTTATCCATTAGCTTCACTTCCATGTGTCTCGTAAGTATTTCTTGGAGACCACCATTTCTGCCAGTTCCACTGAAATGCTTGCTTGCAAACCAGGGCCCTGAGTCTGTTAACAGATCAGATACGGTCAGGTGGCTTGTTTTAATCCACAGTCGTGTGATTCAGGTCCTCATGAGATATGTGCTGAAAATGAGCAATAGCAGTTCACTGTGGTTGTGACTGTGCTGAAACAGACTGTGTTCACATTCCGTAGGTCTTGTGAAAGACATCTGTTCTGTTGAATTGAAAAATGGAGCTGATAGCAATCAATGAATGGACCTGGAAGTTCTGCAGAGATGGATAAGTTAGTTTAGAAGCAGAGCAGGTACTTTCTTCTAGGCATATTTCACAATGTACAGGCTGTTTGAATGGCTTTTAAATACTTTAAGTGCTGTGTCTGTTTCCGCATTATAGGATGACCTGCCAGCTCTTTCCAGAACCACACTTAAGGAGACTAAATGAAAGCTTTGCAGTGAAGTTTTTAGTTTGAACTCCATATATAGATTTAGTAAACCATAATTTCAGAAAGCCTTAAATTACCAGAGTCTGAAGTCTAAACTTGTGGTAACTAGCGAGTTACTTTAATATCTGTCTCTAGCAGCTTTCTGCAATGGATCAGAGCTTTAAAAAGCAATCTAGTGCAGTAAAGCAGCTTTGAACTGAAGGGATTTCAGGAGCTGGTGCCTGAACTTTGTAATATCTCGTTGTAGGTGTCCCTGTATCCATGCACTTCATGGTTCCACTGGCCGTGCCAGCTGCAGTGGCTCACAGAGGAGCAGCCCTGTCACATGAATGCCCAGGGTGACACTTCTGTGCTCCACAGTGATTTTTTCTTTTTAAGCCTCTTATCAGTCTGTGTGTACAGAGTGCTGTGGTCCGTGGCTGGCGGTGCCGCTTCCTCTCTGTGCAGCTTAAATATTTGGTCTTGAGGTTCTATGGTTTTTGGTAGGTTTAATACTTCTCTTAAGGCTATATGGTGCAAACAAAGATTCTTGGTGTTTTGCACAGGATATATTGATAAACAACAAAACCTTTAATGTTTTCACCCCCAGTATGTACATGTTGCCAAAGTATCATCTTGATTCCCTTCATTCCACTCCCTTCCCTTTTCAGTCCAGAAGATGATGCCATTAAAATGGACTATTACACTTGGAGTGGAAATAACTGTGGTGCTCTACTCGTCTTAATCTAAAAGGTATTGAAGACCAAGATAATGGGATGATGCTACTTGTGCCTGCTTGATTTGGATTTAGCCAATTATGTGAAATTGGGAATATTGAAGAAGCAAAATACAGCCAAACACAAGCACAAGTAGATTCTCTTGTTAATAATCCAGTTCTCTGGACTTAAAACGTGCTCATTAAGCCTTAGATTTCTTTTTTAAATATAACTTTTTTCCAGTTGTAAAGCTGAACATAAAAAAATGGCTTTTAAAGAGCATATTCTCAGTTCCTTAGAGGCTGCCATGTAGCGTGTGGTTCCAAGCACAGGCAGTGCCCACAGAATTTCCTTAAACAGAATGTAAATCAGTTGCTTCTGAGATAATCTGTCTCTGTAAAACCTGCCAAGTGACTGTCAGCTTTCCTTGCATCCTCTGGCAGTACCAGATTAAAAAACCCTTGAGATGTCTGGGCATAACTTAGTTCTTTGTGTGCCACCTTTCAGTTTGCTGATGGGTTTGATTATAATATCAATTAACTATTACAGGCAATTAAAAGCAAACCAGAGTGGCTACCTCACAAAACTCCTTACAGTTACATATTAACGTTTTTGGCCTCTGCTATGTTACACACCCTTTTCTGCACTGGTATTTCTTTCTAAGCTGAGGTAACCTGAATGGGTTTCTTGGGTTACTGTGCAATCATTCGGCTGTGTTTTCCTCTGTGGCAGTACATGTATTCAGGGTGTGGAGGGGGACAAGGGACCAGTTGCCTTTCTGAACTGGTATTACTTGTATGTATAGCTTGGCTGCCTGATGTCCCAGCTTCCTACTGCTGCCTCCTCCTTCCTCGTGGGAATGAGGTGAGAGAAAGGTTTTCAGTAACAAGAAAAGCAGCACCATAGTTTATCCAGAAGAATAGGAAGGGACAGAGGGTGTTCATGTCTGCCTGTGCACAGGCTTCAGGAGCAGGAGTGCTGCTGTGAGGAGCCCTTGTCAGGGGATGTGTAGCCTGCAAGCCTCGAGATGCTCTTTCTGTAGTACGGACCTGCCTGTGCTGTACTGGCTTCACTGTTTGTCCTCCTGCTCTGGACTGTATCATTTTGGATACTGAACCATGCCAAATTCTGCACAGAAATCGTGTACCAGCTCAGGGGGACCAGCACTAACCCACCTTCAGTCCTGCTATAGGACTTCACTGCTATGGTCCTGGACTTCCAAGTCCAACTGAAAACATGCCTTGAATCCTCTCAAGGTGGCTGACTGTGCCAGCCCAGGCTTGTTGCATTTTTACAGGAGCGAGGTAGAAGCCATTAAAGTCCCCCAAATTGATGCCAACCCTTCAATAAGCTTGTGGCCAATGTATTGAAACAGCTTAGGTTTTAATGGATAGGAAAGAGGCAGAAAACCAGTGTGGTGTGATATGAGTCACATTATGGTTTGCAGGTTAAACTTTGTAATGACCTTCTCATTAAAACGCTGTTGAGTTTTCCTTCAGAAATGTCTGCATTAATAAGTGAGCCATCTTCAGCTGATTTACAGGCTGAATTTTATTTTGAATCAAAGTGACTTAAGTGATTTTAATTACTGTTTGAATTCAGCAAAATCAATTATTTAAATAACATACTAAAAATCTGTATATTGAAATCTAATAATGTGAGGCAAGCTAATTTCTAATTGAATAACTCTTAAAGTATATTAGTTTGTAACATCCAAAGCATTATCTAGGTGATGTTTTACTTTGCTAACTCTCTGTTTTTAGGTAGCTAGTGTAATATGTTCCTGTCTATCCATGCAAATTCTTGACTTTTATTTCAAAAGTAGTTTAGAATGTATTCTAACTTGACACAAGTTGCACTTGCAAATAGGAATTTAAAATCAACTCAAATACATGAGCTGTCTTTAAGACAAACAGAGCTCAAAATGTGCTGGACTGGAAAGGATTCTTAATGTATGCTTTTGCGTTTGAAAGCAGTTTAACTGAACTGAATCCATGGAGTTCTTTTGAACAGATGTTTTATGTTTACTCAGAGTTGTAGAGGAAAACACTTTGCAGACCATCAGTTTCTGATCTTTTTAGCCACTATTGGCTGAACTGAAGTAATTATACTGAAATAAAACCTTTTTGACAAGGGTGTGTTTTTGGCAGTTGCAAAAGCTTTGACATTTTTGCTTGCAAGTGACTTGTGGCGAGCTCATCTATAGGGTATGTAATACATGGTTACTGCTTTCAAGCTTTTTTGGTGGTCTGTATCAAGGGCAATAAAATACTGAGTGGTGTAGAAGAGGTGAATGGCTGTTGTTTGCTCTCCTTTCTCATCAGAAACAAGAAGTCTGAAGCTCGTGAATACCACTTTCAAAGCAGAAGAAGGCAATTCTTCATGAAGTGAGTAGCAGAACTTGGGAGCTCTCTGGTGCAGACTCCAGATGACTGTTTATAAGTTTGAGCTGACCTGTTTTCTACTGTCTATTTTTTAAATTTTGAAGAATATTTTGCCTGAATATTCAAATTTGTGTGTACTTAAATCTGAAATATGTAACACTGAAGGGTGTTTAATTTTTTTCTTTTTAAGTTTAAGCCTACCCTGATTAAGAAAAACATCTCTGATTTGGATACAGAGGAGAAGACCTGGATACCAAAGTCTGCAATGTATTGAACTGTGACATGCTAGGAAATATGGGACATGCTATCGTACATCTCTTGTGGCTGATGTGGACTGGGGCAGAACCACTGAGGACACAACTGCACAGTGCTATCACAGCTGCATGACTCTCCTGAGGCCAGGCTGGTTCTGCTGGGAGGACTTGAAGTAAAACGAAGGTGCGAAATAACCCACTGTCTGGAAGGTCCCTGGTGTGACAAGTGTACATAAGCTGGTACAGACAGCCAAGTGCTACATCTCTGCTCTGAAGGACTGGGATGCAAACTAGCTCCATTTCAGCTACCACTTTGATGAAGCTTCCATTTGGACATCTCCAGAGTCTGCCCTTTGCCCCTGAGACCTTAGCTGGATGCTTTTCTACTCCCTCCCATCTTACCTCAAAACCTCAAGCCATCACTTTCAAAATCGGTTATTTGAGCTCTGCTGTGTGACAGTGAGTGTTTGATTATTTTGGTGGAGCATTTGAAGTGATTTGTTTTGACAACCTCTCCTTTTTCTGGCTACTACTGAAAATGAGGGTGGGATCAAAAAGATAAAGTTTTTGGATTAGGTTCATAGTTGATATTTTGGATGTTTTTTTAAGCTTGCTCTCCAGATGAGATGAAAAATATATCTGCAGAGTTCTTTCTTTTCCTGTCACTGCAAATAAGAGATTCTTCTGTTGAGATGAGCACACAATAACATACAACATCTGCAGAAAACTTTTCCTATAATTTTCACATATTCTACGCTCCCGTCCCCTGCCATTCTTGCCAAAATGCAGCTTCTATTTGCAAGCATTTGAGCTCTTCTGTGAAAGCTTCATGTCAAGCTCAGCAAGTCCTTTACTGCCTTGGGGGGTAGGAGCAGAGCCATCTTGGTTGGCAGGGTTCCCAGCACTCTGCTGCTTGAGGAGCTGTTTTCTGCAGCTCCTTATGGAACTCTGGTCACTTGCAAACTTGAGGACTTCCTAGGCGAGGATGGCGAATGTACCAGCTGTCCAACTACTGCCATGAACAGGAAGCCGTAGGCATTGAATTCAGATTGACTCCTCATGGTGAATCTGAGCTGCTAAGGCTTTTTTATTTGCAGTTCAAGGACTGATTTACTTGTTTCCTTCCTCTTGTTCAGTAATTGTCCTTAGTTTTGTATATTTGAATGTAATTTTTTTAATAATACATTCTTTTATAAAAGTGGCTGCCTAGGTTCTTGATGGTAATAAAACGGACCACAATGTCAAGTGCTCTGATTTCACATTGTCTGTAGAGGTAGGGTGAGAGCTGGGAACCAAGGCGGTAGCTCAGAAAATTGAAATATTAAAAACAAAACAAGAAACCAGCCAAACCCCCCAACCCAAGACTGCTGAAGCAATTAATCATGGAATAGTGCTGGTTGATTTCTCATTAGGTAATAAAAATATTGCATGAGAGAAATAGTGCAAATATCGTAACTTAAATGGCAGAAGGTGAATATTTCAACCTTAAAAACTCAGAAGGAACCTTTAGTTTAAATGTGGCTTGTTAGCCAGCCTGCTGGGGATTGCTTAATTTGCTTCCCAGTCCCTGAGAT
The DNA here is from genome assembly GCA_032466535.1 of Forpus xanthops. Taxonomy (NCBI): domain Eukaryota; kingdom Metazoa; phylum Chordata; class Aves; order Psittaciformes; family Psittacidae; genus Forpus; species Forpus xanthops. The sequence continues at coordinate 12,951 of JASSUY010032929.1, forward strand.
GAGATATTGCTGTTAGGCAACCACAGGGTAATAACAGACAAAGTGAACCTGATCTTTATCTGTGATCAATTTTAACTGTAGAGATGAGAAGCTTATTCTTTTTTGTATCTTTCTGCCTGTAACCGCTTCCAGGTGTGGGGTTTTATTTTTTTGTGTTTTCAGCCCTACTCGGTCTACCACTGGCACTCCTGACAGCCTGAGGCTCACAAGGAGCTTTACAAAGGTTATTAACCTTGCTGCCTCTCCTGCAGCATTGTATCCTCTCTGTCCTTAGTCAGGTACTGGTTTGCCACCCTGTATAATACCTAATGTGATTAGGATCTTGTGCTATGGTTGAGTTCCTAAGTTTTGCTAAATCTATTAATGAATATATCATATCTATTAATAAAGTCATTGTTAAACCCCTTATTCAGATACTGATAGCAAATGTGAGTTCCAGTGATGATCAGACACAAACTCTCCCTAGAAGGCAGTGAGGCCCTGCATGGGGTCTGGTCACCATGAGTAATTGCTGTCAAACCTGCCTGTGCAAATTAATTCAAGTTCAGTTTGATTCATAATAAAGGCAGTGAAATTACCAAGGCAGCTGCCATTCACCTCACCAGACTAACTGAAGTGTGATGTAATCTGGAACATAGACTCCCATTCCATCATGGTTAATAGCCCTGTATGCAGAATAGTGCTGAGTGGGTATAAGAAAAAACCTGGTACTACTGCTGTTGCTGGGGCTTGCTTTATCCTGTGGCTGGGTAGGGAGCAGTGTTTTGGTTTTGAAGGTAGTTGGGCTGTGTGGTGCTCACAGGGCTCTGGGTTGAGAGCCCAATGAAAGAGTCCCTGGCTTTAAAATAGTCAACTATGTAGACTATTTTTTTTTTCCTTTTTCATCACACTTAAATTCTGTAGGAGCGAGCAACAAGCATGTGCTGAGAATATGTATGCCTGGGGCATCTTATGTACCTACACTTTTACATTATTAATTTATAATTAAATACAAAAAATTAGTTTTTTTTCCCCAGTAATAGGCCTTTTATTGCTTAGTCAGTAAAATGGAAGAGTTATGTTCTATGCTTCCTTGACCTGTCAGGATACATTGAGAAATGGAAATAATGATGGGGCTGTGGCTCAGACATAGGATTTCATGGCAAGAATGGCTTGGCTTTTGCTCAGATTTTCTTTGTGACCTTCAGACAGTCAATTTTAACTCTTTAACTTCCACTTTGTTGCCTACACACTATGGCTACTAGTGCAAAGGGACTGTGGTGGGGTTTTGTAAGCAGGTAAGTCTCATAAAAGTTCCTCATTGTCCAAGCATCATGCACTGCAGTCCTTCAGGGGACAGAATATCATCTTCTGTATTAACTGTGTAAAATATGAATGTTTACCAAAGGCCTCCAAATACATTCCCTCTCATGTCCATGTTCTGTCTCCTTCCCCCTCAGAAAAAATGCCCTGTTAGATATGGTGACTGAAGCAATAGCTGGGGTTTTCTTAATCCTGCTTTCTTTTTTCCCTTCCACCCTTCCCAGGATGCAGGGGCTTTAATCCAGGATGAATGAATGCTACTATGATAAGCGCATGGACTTTTTCTATAACAAGACAAACACAGACACAGTAGATGAGTGGACAGGGCCACAGCTTATTGTTGTTCTGTGTTTTGGGACGTTTTTCTGCCTCTTCATTTTCATATCAAATTCATTGGTCATAGCAGCTGTGGTCAAGAACAAGAGGTTTCATTTTCCCTTTTACTATCTTCTGGCCAACTTGGCTGCTGCAGACTTTTTTGCTGGAATTGCCTATGTCTTCTTGATGTTCAACACTGGCCCAGTGTCTAAGACATTAACTGTTAACCGCTGGTTTTTGCGTCAGGGTCTTCTGGATACCAGCCTGACAGCCTCCCTGGTGAATCTGCTCGTCATAGCTGTGGAGCGGCACATGTCGATAATGCGGATGAAGATCCACAGCAATCTTACAAAGAAGAGAGTCACCTTTTTAATTATATCTATTTGGGCCATTGCTATTTTCATGGGTGCTGTTCCCACCCTGGGTTGGAACTGCCTCTGTGACATTACTGCCTGCTCATCACTGGCACCTATTTATAGCAGAAGTTACTTGGTGTTCTGGAGTGTCTTAAACCTAGTTGTCTTCTTCATTATGGTGGTGGTTTACATAAGAATCTACATGTACGTCCAGAGGAAAACCAATGTCTTGTCATCGCACACTAGTGGATCCATTAGCCGTAGGAGAACCCCTGTGAAGCTTATGAAGACTGTCATGACTCTCTTAGGTAAGAGACTACAAAACATGGTGTGCAAGGCTGGCAGTGCCAATGAATGGATTTGTGGGATTTGCTTTGTTGGTTGGTTGAGGTTTCTCAAGTATATCATACCCCCTCAAACAAAACCAAAAAAGCCCTCATCAAACTTCCAAGTGCTGGAGTCATTTAGACTTCTGTCTGCTTTAGATAGTGAAGCAACTGTTACATCACTCAGGATTAGTCAATATGCAGGAGAAATGTGTCTGTTTCAGCTTGTTAAAACCACACATTGTCTACAGGTATGTTTGGAGAAGGGGGAAATGCAAAATCATTTTGGAGGAAGGCTTATGAACATTCACAGCTATCTAGAAGAATGTTCTCAAAATGTTAATATCTGCCCAAGGTCATAAATCCTATGGCTAGATGTGGATACTTTCCTTTGCACTTCCTCCTCTTGACTGTATCCTAAACTTCCCTCTGAAATGCATCCTCCCTGGGGAAAGGAGTTGATGCCTGGTGGGTCTGTGACTGTGACATAGAGTTACTTTGCAAGGGGAAAATTCTGTGAAGATCGCATGGTACAAAATACTTTAAGGGGATTTTACATTATGGCCTTGGATCTCTAGATTATAACACAAAATTTGACTTGGGTTCTGCACTAGAGACAGTGTTGATGTTTGGGCAGCTCAGATCACTCCATCAGCTAGTTGTGGTGTAGCTGCTAGTTAAATTAGAGATGCATTAGAGAGGATGATTGATCACTGGAACAAAGTACTAGCTGTAGAAGTCACTTTTCCCCAGGGAGACTTGAATCTGCATGAGGTGTTTTCTGGAAGCCAGGTTGGAGCAGCTCACTGTGGATGGAACTGGGGGGACACTGGGGCACTTGGGAAGCTGGTGGTAGGGAGTTCTAAACCCACAAATATGGCTTCACCATGTTCAGCATGTAGTACTAGAGAGGTCTGAGAGAAAAGTGTCACTTTTCATAGAGGCAGGAGTCCAAGGGTAGGAAGTTGGCTAAGGACACTTCCTTCCCCTTGCGGTCTATGGATGTTGCGCAGTCTGGTATCTGGTTCTCTTTCTTCTTCTCCCCCTGGCCCCCCCCCATCATTTCCCTCTCTTCCCCCTCCCCCCCAAAAAATGACAGTGCTGTAGTAGACAACACCTTTGTCAACCAAAGTGATGTTTTAAGATGCTTTAGAAGCTGAGATCAGTTAAATTTTACAGTGCCTGACCTTGGAAAAGAGCTTTACATGGTTCAAGTAAATACAAGATTCTCACTTATGCTCCTGTGTCTTCTGAAGTTGGCTTGTCCACTGCCAGAGCCTTTCTCTTCTAAAGAACTCCCCAGTACTCCTTCCTCTTCCCCCTCCTTGATTTTTTTAGCACCTATAGAGACAAGGTGGTGATTGTTCTTACCTCCACCTTGACTTGCAGAGACAGGATCTGAGCTTCTGCCCTGCCTGAAGGTTTCATGTGATGAAAGTTAAACCATGACCTGGAAGGAGAAAATCTGTGTACAAAAGCTCTGAATTGCTCCATATATGACCATGCCTTAATGTGTAAGCATTGGGTAGGTTGTACTTAACTACTTCATTGGAAATAGATAAAAAGTACTTGAAAACACAGGTTTCTGAGCATTTCTAATGTAGGCTGTTTTCTGGGAAGTCACATGGAAATAAACCATCATGCATAGTGTTGTCAAATTTATATGTATGTCTCTGTAGTTTGGTTTCAAATAAGGCAAAGATGGAGGGTGCTAAGGGAATGCTGGAATAACCCTGTTGACTCTCAGTGACACCCGTGCATGTTTGCAGATCGGAGCAGAGGTGTTCTGTGTGCTGGAGGACGCCCAACTGCCTAGTGAGGGAGTTGGAAGGACAGTGGTGGCTGCTGTTCGCTAATCCCTCGTGGTCCTTTAGCCTGTGGCAGATCTTCAGTGCTCACCATGGCCATGCTGCTGTGTGGAAATAAACCCCACTTTAAACTTCGTTTTCAACTTACTTTTTCTTTTATTAGGGAGAGGAGCCTTATGACTATGGCTTGATTTAAAGATCAGCATTAGCTTTTTCTTACTTGTAGAATATGGCTTTTCAGCTACCAGATTAAACTATCATTTGAACAAGGCATTTAGTGATTTGTCTGGCCCCAGCAGGGCCAGACAAGTTTAATTTAGAAAGCCTGAATCCTACTTCAAAGATCATAATTTCGTATATTTATGTTGTCAGCCAGGAACAACACCAATAAAGAGCCTGCTTCCAAAGAAGTGGACTCAGTGCCTGTGTTGCTGGTGCAAGATCTGCCTCTGACTCCTGTGTCAGAGGAAACATACCTTGGTATGTTCCTTCATATCAGTTCTCCCAGTTTTGACTCTGTGAGGCTTTTTATAAACATTTATTTCCAGGAATGAGAATTTCTTTTATGAAACAGTTTGAAATGTGCATTCATAGCCAAGTCATTCAAGTGCACTCTGCAAAATGTATTAGAAACCAAATAGCATATTTTCTGGATTTCCCTATGACCAAATTGATTCTCCAAAATTTTGCTTACATCCACTGATGCAACAACCTCCAGCTATATGCAACATGTAGATTTTGCTCAAGGCAGTTATTTCTAATGGCTTATTCCAAAACATCTGAAAATGCTTCGGAATACATGCCTGATACGGTCTCAACTAAAAGCAATTCCAAGATACTCTGTTGTTGGATGAAGCATGATGAGAACCAGAGTTCTTGTTAATGTGCTCTGTTGGTTTCATGGGAGGTTCAGGACAAAATCCTGCTGTGGTATGCTGCTCCTGTCAGCCTCCAGCTCCCTTCTTGGGGAGCCTGGACCTGTGGCTGGATGCCCCTCCAGCAAAGCATGGCTGTCCTCTCTGGGTGTTCTCCTCCTGTGGTCCTACACTTCAAAGTTGAGGGAATCTGGGTTTCAGTGTGACTTCATGGATTAATGATGGCTTTTTGGCCTTGGATGACACCTTCCAGAGTCTGGGACTCAGGTCTGTGTCATCTGCCTTTTTCTACCATAATCCATCACAGGGTGGTCCATCACAGGATAGGAGCAAGGCTTTCCCTTTGGTGTGCTAAACATTAGGAGATTATCAAAATGAAACTGGAAGATGGAAACCTAGCAAAGGGGGCTAAAATCCTCTTAGGCTGACCTTGTGGCATAGTCCTAGCTGAGCCTGTGACTATGGCTTTGAAGAAGGGTGGCTGCAGGTGTGCGGGTATGTGATTTTTCAGATGGCCTCTATATGGTAGCTCATCTGAACTTGGCAGTGAGATTCCTGCTGAAATAACTGCTCTGGGGCAGATGATTTTCAGTTTCAGTGAATTTATAGTTTAATTGGTAACTTACTGTTTTAACTCGGGTGTGCATGTGGCAAAAGCAACTGGGAGCTACTGCACTCCTCTCACTGTTGGCATGCTCAGGGACAGCTTTGATGTGTGAAGCTTTATGACATGGTGCTGCAAAAGCATCAGTAGTGCTTCCAGGTACACAGGAATTCACTTTTGAGCAGAGATAATGCAGCCTGCAATAAAACACTAGTTTAAATCTAATAGAAAATCCTTAGACTAACCTTGAGTTATTGTGGCACTTGATCTCCTATAATCTGCTGCGAAGACTTGGAGCTGTTCTTCCGATCCATGTTGTAGCCAGTCTATGTTTCATGTCACTTCTGTGAATTTTAGAGAGCCTCAGGAATTAAACTCTTTTTGGAGCACTGCACTTTGCCAGGGAGAGGAATTCCTGTTGGATAAAATGTCTGCAGACAAGAAAATTGCCGAAGGGCTAAGACAAAGGTATGCATTTAGACTTAACCATGGTTCCCTCTGGAAGATCCATCTTAAAAATAGCAAAATCCAAGCGAGGCTGTGAGTCTGAGCCATGCCTTGCTTTCATCTCTGCGGTGCTAAGAGCAGGGTGTGAATTGCTTGTGCTGTCTCCATACACGGCAAAATGTACTTTTGATGATGGAGTCAAAGCAAGACCCCATGGAAGCATTAGCCTGTAAGTTTGACGCTGTCACCGTATTGCCTCCTGTCCTTGTGTTCAGTCATAGGGTGGGAGAAGTGTGCAGAGATTTGTCTGCAGATGTCTTAACTTCCCTTATTTTTGTCACTGAAACCTTTTAGGGTTTTGCCTGTTTAGATAGACAGGGATATATCCTAGGAGTTTGCAGATTAATTCCCCTGCAATCCTGGTGGTTTGTTTGAAAGAGAGATTTGTGTCTTTTGTTATGCGTGGCTTTGGGGTCTATTTCCTGCTGACTTCCATGAAAGCAGGGTTGGACCTTATGCTTTGTGGAATAAGTGGTCAAAATGCTTTCAGTACTTGCTCTAAGGAGGGTTTGTTGCCTTCTTAATTTCTGCATGGAGCTGGTGTGTTAGTGACGTTGCCGGTGAACCTTGGTGGCCAGCAAAAGCACCCTGTCCAACCCTTACTGAGACACTCAACTATTGCTGTCTGGGTGGTGTGGTTCCAGGGCTTTGCTGGTGAATCCCAGGGTAATAAATTAGTATAGTGTTCTCTGCATTGTAGGCTGTAAGACAGAGTTGGTATCACAACTGCTTACTCAGCATACTGGAGCCAAACCAGTATGTAATATAGAGACTGAGCAGAGAAAACAAGTGTTGTGGTAGCAGCTTGCAGCTCCTGATGCCAGTGGGCAATGGAGGAATGTTACTGATGTTAACCAGTATCTCAAAACTAACTCCATGAAAGTAGTACTTTGCATCACAGAAATCTTGGTACAGCAGAGTAGGAAATGCAGTTTCTGAAGGAGGTGGTCTCTTGCCTTTCTGTTCTGTAAAATATTGCCTGGGAAATAGTAAATAAGTAGGTTGAATTTGTTTGGTCCCCAGGATCACAGATTTGCAGCAAGATCTGTGGTACCTTGTCCTGGATGTGTTTTTCAGCACTCCTAGTGCTTACTAAATCACATGAGTTCACTTTATATACCATTAAGGCTTGCCCGTCAGAATGGCACAGTCTCCATTAAAACCCTCGGTGGGGAGAAGTGTCCAGTGCTGCTGAAACCAGCCTGTGTGCACAGCACAGCTGATGGGATGCCTGAGGTGCCGCAGAGTCCTGTTTCTGGTGCTGCCTGGGTCCCACTGCTTGCTTGTACAGTTAGCTATGGGAAAAGCAGCAGATGTAAAAAGAGTGAGCTGGACTTGATTTCCCTGCAAGCATTGTTGAACAGATACCAACCCTCCCAGGAGAGCTTTTTAGCATGTAGCTGCCATCATCCTTATTTTTTCTAAGCCCCAAAAAGGGGAAATTCTGCTGTTATAAATGATTGAAATTTCCTCGGTACGTTGTTCAAACTGTGACTGTTGTGCAGAGTTGTAATTTTCTATTTCTGTATGTCAGACAGCAATTGTGGCTTGTACTAAGTTAGCATTATCATGCACATGGCTACTCCTTCCTTGGGCTCAAGGCAAGGGCTGACAGACTGTGGTGATGAGAGGACAGATGGGGCAGCTCAGGGTACCCCCCTTGTGGCCAAGGGCTGCGCTTGGTTGCCATGTTCCCCCTCCCCACCCGTACTGCCCACACCCCTGGCTTCATGGTGGGGATGTGCGGCGATGTGGAAAGATGTAAATGCAATATTGAACTTTGTCCTAAGCCAAGGTTATTATGTTTTCTTCTTGTTGTCTTCACTCTAAGTTCTCTCTCCCTTATATCCTCTTTCTGGTGGGAGAGGAGTGTGCTGTCCTACTTCGTGTGCTTCAGCTTTTATTATCTCTGTGTGTCTCACTTCTTCCTCACAAGTGCTATTATCATTCCTGACCAGTGTTGAAGCACAAAGAGAACTCTGTTGCTCCTGGGCTTGTCCTGCAGTTTCTTGCTACACTACAGAGTTTTCTTCTTCCCCCATCACTACACTCTTACTTTCTCATCCTTCTTCTTTTTTTTATTCTGTTCTTTGCTTCATTTCTTTGCCCTCACTTGTTAAATCCTTTGATTCCTCTTCTCTAACTCATCTGTTTTCTTTGTCTCTTCATTTACAACTGGGCTTGTTTCCTGGATCCGAGTTGTTTTGTCTCAAGTTCCCCACACGCACAGGCTGGGGGGGGAGTGGAGGAGAGAGGTGGGCTGCTGGTCTGACAGGTGCTGGCAGTGCTTGTGTGTCACAGGCAATGGCGTGCATCCTGTGGGGTTTCCACCCAGGATGTGTTTAAATTATGGTGCCTGTTTTATGGACTGGGCATTGTGCCTGTAGCTCTTGGAGTCAGCTGTAGCGTGACAGAAGATGTGTCCTTTCTTTGGGTCATATTGTGGTAGTGGTGGAAGTGAGCCACCTGGTATCTACACCTCCGGTATGCAAGAGAGATGAGGAGAGGAAGTCTGAGTTCAAAGTGCTGGTTCTCTGCTTACTAATGCTCCAGAGCTCTTGTTTATTTATCAGTGTGGACAAATCACTGTTGTGATGACCTTTCCCAGCTTGTGTTTGAGCTGATGCTGTCAGTAGTTGAAGTTGTGCTCCCTGCAGCCTTTGAGAGAGCTGCTCTGCCTTGTACTCAGGGCTTGATGGAGAAGTTGTGTGAGATATAATTTTGATGCAGTCATTAGAATTTTGGCCTCTCCTGCTTTTGTATTTTTTGTGTGGAATTTTGATGAATCCAGTAATTTTGTAAGAGGCAAAAAACCCCAAACTCCTGCCAGTTTAAAGTATTTTTTGTCCTTTATTTCTAGGTGCCTTTGTTGTCTGCTGGACCCCTGGCCTGGTTGTCTTACTGCTGGATGGTCTGAACTGCACCTACTGTGGGATTCAGAATGTTAAGAGGTGGTTTCTTCTCCTGGCCCTCCTGAACTCTGTTATGAACCCAATAATTTATTCATATAAAGATGATGAAATGTGGGGTACCATGAAAAAGATGATTTGCTGCTCCTCTGAGGATAAAAGCCAGGACAGACGCTCTTCACGGATCCCCTCAGCAGTTCTCTGCAGGAGCATGGATACCTCGAGGCACTACATTGAAGATGGCATTATTCAAGGGACAATTTGTGGAAAAGGAGACCTTGGGGACAAAGGAAACTCTTGAGCTATTCGAGAGACTGACTTGGCTGGAAAAGGAGAGGGGGAAGGGAGGCGTTTGTAAGAGATTGACTGGCAAAGCTAGTAAACAATATATCCACTTTGTTCCAGAGCCTAAACTCCAGTGTTAACAAAAGTTCTTGTAAGTAATTACCTGATGGAAAAACACTTTGTAATGAAGAAAACTTTCTGTGCTGCCCTCTTTCTCCTTTTCTTAAGTACATGAAATTGTTTTTTCATATGAATGGAATAAATACACCTCAGAGGCTTCTTTTGCATGAAAACAAAATGTAAGCCACATAGTGAGACCCTTCTTAGGCTCCTACAGAGAGAATAAACCTGCCTCACTGTGCAGGTTTGGCATTCATTGAGTATTTATGCTTTAAATAGTTTCTGTGCTTCTTGAGGAGGATTGCAGGCTTGGTTGGTCAGAACTGACTTTGTGACTTGTTTTCTCAGCTGACAAAGTTCATGAAGTACATCATACTTACCTTCTGTCTTCCTCCTCCTTACCTTGCTTTCAGAATAGGTAGTTTGGTGGTTTATTAAAGCTATGGCAGAAACCTGGCTGTGATGAGAAGCCCAGAGCAGTGTGCATGAGTAAGTCTGACTGTGGATTGTCATGATCAGTACAAGAAGCACAAAAGCCATTATTACGTCCATAGTGGAGTGAATGCTGCGAGGAGATACATTGCACTCTGTGCTGCTATTGTATAGGCAGACATTGAGGGTAGATTAACAAAAGAACAGTATGGCTGTGTTGATTATGCTCATTTCTTTTTTCCCCTGATAACATCAAATGGGTGTGCTCACTCCTCTTTAACTGCTATGCCACTGAAAGAAATGAAATCCCAAACTCTGGTTTAAGAGTGTGAACTTCTAAGGGAAGTTTAAATATACATATAGCCATTTAACATAGAAAGTAATTTACAGGAAAAAAACCTGAAACCACCTAAAATTACTACAGAAGTACTGTACGCATTGATTATCTGATCTTGTCTGGACCACGTTTAACGTCCGATTTGCAAACAGGGTACTTGAGGAAGAGGCCATGAAACAGAAGGGTTTTCAGCATTATGACCACTCAAGTCTAGTGTTGATGCAGCCACAGCCCAGACCATTGAAGTTTTGGCTAACAGACTGTGCTGTAATGGAGGATCCAGCAATTTAGAGCTCAAGTTTTTTAATTTAACTTCAAAATAAAAAAATCAAATGTATTTCTCAGTCCAGTAATAACCTGGCTCCTGCTGCCTTGTTTCAATAGCAGTAAGCTCCCTGCTACCCGTCTTAAGGGTCCTTGAAATTATCTGTGCTGTGTCCTAGGGAAAGTCTGATCCCTGGTATTCAAGCAAGTGACTGCAACCAGGGGTTACGTTGGGAAGTTTTGACCACTTGCAGTTGTCAGAGAGCACTGCCAAGAGCATATTCTATGATGCTGAAAGATAAAGATTGGCTGTGGCACAGGGAAATTCCTCCTTTGGTGCGACTTCCATGTTGGGGTGCATTGGTCAAAGCAGAACCAGCGCTTGGCTCAAAGGCCAAGTTGAACTTTTGTAGAATGCACTGTGGGATTTCACTGCAGGTGTTAGCTTATAAATGCATTAAGCCCCTCTTCAAAGAGCTCTCCTGTAGCATAAGTTACCCTGTAGGTGTATGGCCTAAAATTCAAGGTGGATACTGTATTTGACTAATACTGAAAAGGTTTGTACATGTTTTTTTGCTATTATAATGCAATGTTCTTGTGCAAATACTACTTCATTTGGTGTTTTGAAAAGTACATAAAGTGGTGCTTTCTAGAGCTGGTGCTGTGGTGGGTTGACCCTGGCTGGATACCAGGTGCCCACTAAAGCTGTTCTATTTTTCCCTCACTGAGCTGGACAGGGGCAAGAAAATATATAAGGCTTGTAGGTGAAGATAAGGATGGGGTGAGATCACTCACTACCAGCATCACAGGCAAACCAGACCCAACTTGGGGAAAAATGAATTTAATTTATGACCAATTAGAGTAGAAAAAAACACCTTCCTTCTTGGCCTTAACTTTACTCCTGATTTTCTCTATCTCTCCCCCAGTGTGGAGCAGGGGCTTGGAGAAGTGGGGTTGCTGTCAGTTCATCCCATTGTTTCTGCCACTTCCTCCTCCTCAGGAAGTACTTCTCATATTCTTTCCCTGCTTCAGTGTGGGTTCCTTCCTTCAGGAGATAGTTCCCCATGAACTCCTCCAGTGAGTCTCTTCCGTGGTCCTGCCGGGAAGAGTGATTCCCACGGGATCACAGCCCCCTTTCAGAATCCACTTGCCCCGGTGTGTGCTCCTCTATGGCCTGCAGGTGGGGATATCTGCTCCACCGCGGACCTCCGTGGCTGCAGGGCGTCCTGGTCTTCACCGCAGATGCCAACTGTGGTACCTGGAGAGCTGTTTCTCTCACGTATTCTCACTACTCTGTCTGGCTGCATGTTGTGCAGGTCTTTTTCCTCCTCTTAAACACATTATCTTAGAGGCAGTACTACTGTGACTGATGGGCTCGGCTTTGGCCAGCAGTGGGTCTGTCTTGGGCCCATCTGACATTGGCTCTATTGGACATAAGGAATGCTTCTAGCAGCTTCTCACAGAAGCCACCCTTTGTAGCCCTCCCACCACCAAAACCTTGCCATGCAAACGCAGTAGAGGTGACATTGCAAAGGCACAGTATTCAAGCATTCCTGTCCTTAGAGCTACCTGCAGTGCACAGTTTGTGTTAACTAGGCTGAAGCTGCATATACAAAGCTAATGGAAAATAAAATGCTACTTCAAATTAAAATGCTTGTTTTGCTTCCTGTTTGGATGGTAATTGGGCAGTACCTGGCACAAATGGGTGCTGTTACTCTTAATCCTTTCCACAGATCCATCCAAGTTAAAACTGATCAAACTAGATAAAAATGAAGATGGGGAAGTGTTATTTCATGTTACCATGGAGTGTATGTGTGGGGAGGGATGTTTAAGTAAAGTTTTAATATTTACTAGCAGTACAAGGTAGTGTAATAATTGGTTGAATCAGGCCCTGAGCTGGCATGATTCAGAGAGAGCTTCGATGAAGATCTGGAACATCTGCGGCAATGGAGAAAATGCTAGGTCTCTCCTGCAGAGTTTGGGATTTGGGCTGCAAAATAATTACACATGGATGATTTTTCCAGGTAATCAGGAAAAGGTGACTCCTGTAAAGGTTAAGGATTGTGTGCTTTGTAGAGCACCTCATACAGTGGATTTCTGGTCTGCACTGAGATCTGAGAAGTGCTATCCATCATTCTGCTACAACTCAGTGGGAAGATTTGAGTTTGTGCTCTTCTTTGTTTTCTCATTTAAAAAAAAAAACAAAACAAAAACAAAACAACAAAACCAAGCCCAACCCCCCAAAGGCTGCAAACTGGCCTTCTGTGAATGGTATTATTTGCAGTGACATGCCCTCTATTTTGGCGTGATGCTTCCTCAGAGCTGCTACCTTACTGTCTATTACTATAAGCTACAACGTGGCATAACTGGAACAGGAAACTGATCTTGCATCAAACTTTCCTACAGACTACTACAGCAGAGACTGCATAATGTTTCCTATACCAAACTGTCCGAGCGTCCAGCTACTCACGGTGGGGAACTTCTTTTTAACTCCATAAACATTTACCAGAATAGTTTGTCTCAAGAAAAACATTAAAGTAGTATTTGTATTTGAGTAAAGAAAAAAAGCAGAGGGCAGATAGTGAAGGCAAGTTCTATGGGATTTCCCCATTGCTGTTTCCACTAATATCCCAGAATAGAAGATATCAGTATCTGTTGCCTTTCCATGTGCCTGCTCCTATTTATGTATGCTCAGATAGGGATGTATGAGGTAAATTCATTCTTTTGGGGAAGGCCTTAGGGTGAACACTCACAGAAACCTGAGGTCATTAATTCCTAGGAGGCAGAGGAAGGCAAGGATAGAGTTAGCATTAAGTTGGATAGTTAACAAGGTTTTTCATATTCCTGATGATGCTGGAGGCCTTTCTGTCTCTGAAAGTGCCTCAAGAGCTGCTGTACTGCAGTAAGTAGCAAGCAGATGCTTCTAATACAATATTTTCACATCAATTATGGTTTGAAAACCTTTGTGATACTCTCTTCTTTTCCACCTTTCCAGGTCTTTGTCTCCCAAACCAAAGTTGCTCTTCCAGTTGGTCAGTGTGTCCACGAAGAAACGCTCCACAGCTTTTCCCAGGGCAAAGACGTATGGTCTGTCCTCTGCAGTTAGTTCTCTCATAAAACCTGTGTGGTCACGATCATTAGAGATGCTTTTGAAAGAGTTACTATTAAAGCCAGAAGCAATGGGGTTTTACTTTACCTGATAGATCTTTTGAATCCTTCTGGACAAGCAGCTGGACTGATCATTGTTTAGTAACTGTGTGCATGGGAGAGAAGTTTCTCTAGTATCTGTGCTATTAGTTTGACCTAGGCAGAATGGGTGATGAGTCTCTCTGGGAGAGCAGCCAAATAGCTACAGCTTTAGTAGCTCTGAGGCATGGCTTGCTCCACAGCTCTGGGGCTGCTTTACCATGCCTATTGTTCCCAAAGTATGGGGTTCTTAGGCTGTTTGTTGGGATTTTTAGCAGTTACTGCAGACTGGTGAAATGTATAAGTGCACATGACAGCTTGTGCGTGTGTTTGTGACCTACAATAATTACTGCAATTATGTGACACAATGGTGCCTTTCTCTGACCCGTTCTATATTTTTTATATATTTACCCATTTTTATTTATTTTTTTTAACTTAAAACTCTTTTCCAAGTAGCAGCTAACTATAGAAGCAGTGTTTCTACCATAATACTTTAATGGGTTTAGTGAACTCTTCATGGACATTTCTGAACTATTGGTTATTGGAAGCTGATGGAGGAAGGGTCATTTTAAACTTGCCATATTTCTTGTGCTCTTTCCCTATAGCTCCGGCTCTTGACCACTATTCTAGCAGATGCAGTGCATGGGCAGCCTTTGATCTGGTCCAAAGCAACTGTTGCTTGCAAGAATAGAGCCAAAAAGTGAAAATATATGGAAATGTTGAAAAGAAGGAGGCAGGGAAATGCTGTTATTTATCCTAGCCTTTAAAACCAGGTTTTAAATCACTTGGAAAAAGTGATCCCACTTTTCCTGTTGCACCCACTCCCTCATACTGGTGCAGCCATTTTTGAGACCACATGGTGAACTATAGAGGGTCTGAAAAATAACCCTAGATGGTACACATTGCTAGTAACTAGAGAAGATTTTCCACTTGGTATGAATCAGCAGCTGTGTTATTTCCTTGATTTGTTATTTAGAGTCCCACAGATTATTTGTTTTCTAGAAATCTCTATAAAATACAGTCCTCCTTGAATGCTACACTTTGCAGTGGCTAGGCATGCTTCTGTCATGGGAAAAGGAATTAAAATCCATCTGGAAACAAGGAATTGGGTCATGATAGTCTTCCCCCCCGCCAAGGTCTTTTGAAAGATACAGAATTTAGACATTTCTATGCTTTGAGCCATTCTTCAAACATCTTGCTTATCTTTCAAAGAGTAATTTGTCCCTGGGCTTCTTTTATGTATCTTTTTTTTTAATATTGAGGGTGTTTTTTTCACTGTATCAGGCAGAAGCATCTGTTTTCCTCCAGCCTACTTAGAAGTGCTGTTTTGCAGCCCATCAGTATGCTATTTTGAGTCATCTTGTAAATACGTCTGTGCATCTTCTCCTCTATGTGCTGAAATAAATTCATTTTCAAACTAGCCTCTGCTATATTTACCACAGATAAATGTGTTAGGAACAGCTTCTTTTTTAATGAACTAACCTTTACTTGTATCCCAGTGGTGCACTTAGGACTCTGATGTACAGCCCTATATGAAAATCAACACGCAGAACAAAAAGGCACAAATCATTTACTAATCTCACCAGTAGCTTTATCTTAAATGTTAACCTCATTGAAACCATAGATCTGGTGACTTCCCTAAAAAACCAAAGCAAAGAAAACCAAGCCTCAATCAGTTCTGTGTATCTGTAGGCAAGGAGTAAGTAAGCATGCTTATTTTCCCTAGCCTCTGGTTTACCTGACTTGATTTGATACATATAAAAGAATCATGTTTCTGAGCACAAGTAATTGTTTGGGGTTTCAGGAAGTGATCTCTTGGGGATGTACTTCTTATTTAGAGAGGTTCTTTAGCTTTCCTCTAAAGCTGCTGTGGAAGGCGATGGAGTACTGGCTCAGAAATATCGCTGTTCTTGACCATTATTGCATGCCATATGTGTAATAGGAATACATATCTAATGTTTCGACCCTTAATGTTAAGATTCTCCTGCATTTGCTAGACTCTCACAGTACTGCAGGGTTAATTTTATCTCCAGCTTCATTTGGATTTATGGAAACAAATGTTTGATGTATTGGTAATAATTATATTTCTATTAGGAATATGTTCAGTTACTAATGGACTTCAAAATGCAGAGGAGTGTAAAGGCTTGCCTTCCAGTTATTAGTGCTTAAATGAGTCTATTCAAATCCAGGTTAACGCATCAGTTGTTAGGAATGTCAGTGTATTTGTTAGTGCAGTGCACTCTGTGATACTGTCCTGGGACTTTCCCACAGGTACGAAAGTGTTAATTTAATTAGAAGCATGAGGTTTTGTGCCATAGGAATAAAGGGCCCGTAGACTCTGAACTTGCTATTGCTTACCCCACAGGTTTAGCTTTAACTTTCTGCACAGCTGCATTGCTTTCAGTAGACCCCCTTCTGTGAAAGGAGTCCTGTGTATATTGGCATCTGTGGGATGAAGATGCTTAATGTCACATCTTAGGCTGTAAGTTTCTGCTATATGGGGAGTTGTCCCTTTACCAAGAGGCACAGCTGCAGCAGGCTGGCTTCCTTCATACACCAGTCCCTCACAGACACAATTGTTGATTTTAAAGAGGAACCGTTCGGGCCCATAAGCACATATTTAAAATGTTGGATTATGTCCCAAATTTGACCCACATTGTTTTGTCCTATTTTCTCCTTTATAATCTTTTTGCACAGTCCATGTAATTTTTTGTGTGTTCTGCTTTGTTCTTCAAAGCCCAGATTAAACCGTACTTCTCTCTAAACAGATAAATTCCAGCAGTATTGGGTCTTAGAGCAACCCTCCAATTTCACAGACCAGAGAGCCACAAAAAGAAATAAATATGGTTGAGCAGAGATTTTAGTCTTGGGTTTTTGCAAGGTCAGAATACCAAAACAACAACAAAAAAGTTATGTTTGCCTGAATCAGTTAAAACATTGGAGAGTAATACTTTGGCAAAAGAAAAGTAACCCTGAGCTTGTGACTGATTTTTGCAATTAAAATGGGAGTTGGGAGTCCTAGACTGTAACTGGTGAGTTTTCTGAACAGCAGAAATGAAGAAATCTGACTTCTCTCAATTGGAGCAAAGCAGCATGAGGGAATCCAGGCAGGCAAGTGACCTCCTGAACCTCTTCCCCCCAGCAGAGCCCCAGCCCACGTTTCTGTCTCCATGGGCACCAGGAGCTTTACCAGTTCATGGAAAAAAAACCAAGCCCAAGGATGGAGGAACTGCTGAACACAGCATCAGCTCTGGCTGGAGACATTCTGGCAAGTGCATGTATCCCCTTTCTCCACAGTAGCTAAGGCGGCACCATGATCCCTCCTTCCTTGGAGGCAGAAGCAGGTTCTCTTCTACCCAACTACCTATTTTCCCAAAACCTACAGGTGAGGCCATGCCTTTAAATCTCAGCCAAGTTTTATTGAAAGTTACTGATTTCAGAAATGATGAGGGACTAGTCAGGTGAAAAGCAGTACAGCTGCACGTGTCTTATTCCATTCAGAAATAGGGATAAAACTGTTTTCTGGTTTAAGCTATGTAAGTCATAGATGTAATTTTATGCTTGCCTCTGCATAGGTGAGAGCTCCCTGGGAGAGAATGAAGGCAATCCCCAAAGAAGCTTCACAGCAAATGCCCAGCACCATGATATCCCACCACTTCTGTAACTCTGCTCATCTTCTCACCCAGTTAGTGCCAGGAAAATACCAGAATATGCCATCTTCACACCATTTTATAGTCAGTAAAATTATGAAGGATTTATTGAGGTGAAGTATGAGGTGGTCGGTGCAGAGGGCTACTCTTATTAACTAAACCTGATGCTATGGCCTCTTCATTGGGCTGTTCGACTAACAAAAGGGTTGTAAACCCTTTTTGTCTGAATGGAAATGGGCCGTCCCAGTGGTGCTGTGAGTGTTCAAAGCCTCAGCTGCCGTGTTCAGGGGCAATAGGACCAGGCACTGGCATTCAGCACTCAGACACGAGGGTAGGAAGCTTATAGGAATAATAAGAGGTGACACCTCAATATCCCTAGAGATTAAGCCCAAATGACTTGCAGAGGATTGCCAGACAGAAATCTTTGATGGATGCCAATTCGTTTCTCTCTGTCCCTTCTCCTGTTGCCCACTGTCCATTCTCACCCTTTGCAACAGCAGCAGAAGTGCAAAGTTGAAATGCAAAGAGTTTTCAGCAAGTAAAGCCAAATGTTGATTAGAAGAGGTGCCAGGGATGAGATAACACTTGGATTTGGTACGAGCAGTTCGTCCTTCCTTGTGGCAGTCACACTGAATATTTTGACTTGCTACAGTAATCTCCTGTGCCCTAGTATGCACTGGTTTGATACAAATGGTAGCAACAGGCTCCATCAGGAGCTGCCCTGAAGGGTTGTTGATTCATTTAGTCCCACAATGAGGATTGAGCGAGCTATTATTTCAAAAGACAAGCTGGATCCAGCACGTATTTGTGTCAACACACCAAAGATGACACAACCAGTGCCTCACCCAGCCCAGCAAAGTGGGGTTTTGCTAATGCTTTATTTGGTCTCCATGTTTGGCTGGGAGACAAGCAATGCTCTTGTCATGTGTTACCTTTATGAACAGCAAACTAGAAACAGTCTGTGAGGGGGTGGCACTGCTGTGTTCTGCTTGCTTGGTTTCTGTGCGCTCTCTTCTGCATACATTAAAGTGGGAGATGTAACTGTGAGAATGAAGACCTCAGGCTTCTGGAGATGCTGCAGTGACTGGGATGCCTGCCCATCAAGTGCAGCTGGGAGCTCCACACAATTCCTACCATGTTTGGAAGTGACAAGGAGAGCTGGGGAGTGACATTGCTGATGGGGTACTGCTGGTCCCGGTCAGCTAGCGTTCAGTGTCTGGTTCCCACCCACACGTGGGATCTTCACAGTTCCCACACCACCACTCTCCTGGAGAGCCCACAGGCACAAACACATCTTTCCAATTTGTTTTTTAGGAACATTTTTGACATTGTCAAAGTTGAGGCAACTGGAGCTTTCTTTGATCCAGGGGTGAAGTTGACTCAGCTCTGCTTTGCCCAGTTTTATTTAGAGACCATGACTACCACTTCTGAGATGTTACTTGCGAATGCTATGTTATTACATTATCTGCTTTTCCATCTGTTAAACACCATGGTTCCAGCAGCAAAAATACCACTGTCTGACAGTAGCAGCTGTCAAAGGTCTTATTTAGTAGTCTTCAAAAAGTAGTAAAACCTGATACCACCAAAGATAAGCCAAGTTTTGTTACAATAAAACTTTATTTGAATGTGATGTTAGGAGTGTTACTATTTATAGTAACCCTGGCTTTTTACTGTTGAATAGGAAGAAGGTTGTACACATCTATAATTTTAAGTACAACTATTTGCTTGTTCCTGGTTTAAACAATGTCACATTATTGTTTATAACCTGTGTACAAATATATAGCTCTCTGTGTAAATCTGGCCTTGGCATTCTGCATGTTTTTTCCCTAAATCTGGGTGATGGCACCTATGACCAGGCTGCTGCACACAGGATAAAGAAATGTTATTTGGGTCAAACCCATCTTCCACCGTCTGCGTAACTCGAATGACTTCATGACAATGCAAAACTCATATCATAAGCATAGCTCATGCAGCAGGAGATACTCTTAACCAAACCTTATGTATCACTTGGAAGTGAAAATTACAGTTCTGTAGTGAATAGCACACTTAAATATGAGTGATAATTGGGACAACAAATTAAATAAAGCATTGTTTATATTAATTGAGTAGTTCTTAAGACTTCTTGAAGTCAAGAGTCCCATTAATAAGCATCATCTAATGGACTGTATTTCCCTGGGGAGCCTCCAAGCCTCAGCCTGGCACAAGGAAACAACTAAAGAGGTTCTGCACCTTTGCAGCTCCACAGTGCTGCACACAGACAAGCTGCATGTCTGCAGGAGGCTTGGGCATCCCCTCTGTGGTTGTGGCTGCTCTTGCACCTCCATCCCCAAGTGGTCGGCACCTTCTGGTACTTCAATCTGCCTGGAAAACTACCGAAGAGCACAGTTCTGAGCACAGCCCATCAGGGGCAGGGGTGATGCTGTGGTGCCCACCAGCTGCCCTTGGTGTGCTCCACGTGGAGGCACAGAGATGAGCAGTGCTCACAGCAGCTATAAGACACATAGTCAACACCAGCAGCTCTCCTGGCACTGCACGGGCAACTCCCGGCTCAAAATCAGGGGTGTATAAACACTGTGTAGAAGAAATACATGTTGTAGGGCTAAAACCCTAAAACACGGGAGGAAGTTGTGCTGGAGTCTGGGCTCTTCCTGGTGGCAACAACTGCAACCCACTGCCAGGTAAGGCACTTTTGTGGTGCAGGGTTTATTTCTTCTTTCCTTTTCCCCAATAGCACTAACACCCCTGCTGCCATGGAGCGGGCAGCAGGAGCCACGCTGGGAGGTGGCACAGCATGTTCCCTGCACGGCACACAGCGCTCCCGGGACACCCCTCGCCCAGGGCCCGCTGGGATGGCACAGTGCCTAGCAGCATGATGGTTTGGTGCCCACTGGACATGTGCCCTCCCAAGGGCTCTGCCTCCACCCTGGGGGCTTCCCCATGCAGTGCTGATCCTGCCCAGTGCCTCAAACCCCTCACCCGGTGCTGGGCAGGGGGGTGATGGGGTGGTTGAGGGGGAGGATAGGCAGAGCAGTGGGAAGATGGGGGCTGTTGATAAAGCTTCAACCACCAAACCGGTCTGGAACCATGTGATTTGGCACAGCACAGGGAGCTGTAGCTAAAAACACAAAAGATGAATAATTGCAGGTCATGGCATTCATCCTCCCTATTTAAACATGATTAAGCTCTGGGTGAGGGCAGGCAGCTGCAGGTTTGGGCTGCCTTCGTCCCCCTGGCAATAGCTAACGCAGCACTGACGTCTCCTCCAGCAGCCCCCTTCACCCAGAGCAGAGCACTCCAGGGTGGCCTCACTGTGCATTGTCCTGATGGTGGGTTTTGGAGGGGATAGGTGCACAACATGAATACCAAGGGTCCTCCTACTCCTGCTGCTCATTTCTCCACCTGAATTTGCAGAGGGGATGTAAAGCTGCAATGTGGGGTAAGTCACAACCACTTGTGCCTGCCTCAAGGAGGTGGTAACCAAAGGGGCAGGAAGGGGGAGCATCAAACTTTGGCTTAAGACAGACATGCCCAGGCTGGCTTTCTGCTGTGCTGCTGCCTTGAGTCACTTCCCAGGCCTTGGGGCCAGAGCTTTAAAGGGGTTTGTGGGCAAATGGACCTGCCTTTAGCTCTGTACTTGAAAATAGCAGGTATGTCTAACTAAAATGAAACACCTAAATGCTGGGAGCGGGGAGTTTTTATAGTGCTAGTGAAGGGGAAAACAAAAATAAAAGGGCTGGCTTCCAGTTAGAAAACTGTAACCTATATAAAACTGTATCTTATCAGGATTGTCTTATCTAATTTTATATTCTCCTTCAGCGCTTGTGAGGTGCCACGTGTTCCTACAAGTGAATGTGTCCTTGAAAAAGAAACAGTACCTGCTGCAAGTTATTGCAGTGGGCTTGGACTGAATGAGAAATCCCAGGGATATTGCTTGTAAGTGTAGACATGTTGGCTCCTGGACTGCTGCTGCGTGTTTTGAGCTAAGGGCGTTTGTGAGTCTTGCTGTCACTCTGCAGGGACAATGCTTTGGTACAATTAATGTGGCACCTCAAAGCCTGCACCCTATAAGAAGGAGGCTGAAGCTAAACCAGAAAGGAATGAAATCACCAGTGTTTGCTAAATGCTCCTTTCCTCTGACTGCTGAAGGTCTTTTGATTCCTTCCATATTGGAATCTTAATGTGTACCGGATCTTCTCAGAGCCACAGCATTGTTGGCCAGGAAAATTAATTATTTTCTTGTCTTCCTTTTTTTTTTTTCATTTCACTGAGCAACTCTTTGCAGTCCCCCCCACTGCCTGCGTGCATGGTTTTAATGTGCCTTTGCTGCAAAGCTTGCAGAGGTACCTCCTCAGCTAATCTTTTTATAGCAACAAGTGATGTTGCATAGACCTTCAGCACTGGTAAGCTTGGGGAAGAGGTGAAGTCTGGGATGGCGAGCAAGGCATAAGGTTGCTAAAGCATGGGGGGAGAAAATGCTGCCTAATGCAGCAGCAGTTGCGAGTTAAGGAGTGCATTACAGCAGACCTGGGAAAGGCTGATGTATCTGTCTCTTCCTTTGTCTGCAGTAGATGGAGAGGTGAGGGATGCAGCAACCAACAGCTCAAAGCAAGTCCACCAGAACACAGCATCCTCAAAGGCTGCATAAACTACCCAGGTAGGCAAATTGTCTCTTATGAAGAGCAGCTCCAGATTAGTGGGGAAGCCCAACTTGTGCATGGAGGGGCTGTCCAGAGCCAAAGATCAAGGCTGATGGTAAAGCACATTTCCAGGCCATTTGCTGTCCTCTCTTTGCAAGATTAAAAGATTGCATACTGAGCTAAGATTCACAGCTTTGTCATGTAGGTTTGAACAGTGTTAAATACGTTTTACAGTTAGGACTCATTCTACTACCCAGAGCAGGTCGTACCTAGCTAGCAGCTGTTTATGGGGTATAAACATTCATTTGGTTGGAGTTGATTAATGACAACTTAAAATTATACAAAGTTCTTGTCCTGTAAGACTTCATGTTTCCCTTTTTGTCTGCATTGTTCTTTCAAAGATCCCTCTGTAATTTTTCCACATTATCTTCAGTATCATTCTCTGTACCTTTCTTTTATTCATTTCCTTCTCTTCTTTTCTTTCCCATGACAAGTTTTTAATTTCTCCTATAAGCTTATAGGCTTTCTTTTCCTCTTTCCAATTTCATTCCACCAGACTCTGATATTTCTGTTCCCGTTACCATATTTTCATGCAACCCTTTCTTTCCCCAACACGCATCTCTTTGCCTGCCTCAGATTCCTGCCTGTGAATTCCCAGTGGCTTTGGGCATCTGGTCCAGGTGGGGATAGTGAAAAGATGAGGGAAGCCTTGCATTTCGAAGAAGAATCAAGTGCAAAAATAGAAAGGGATATCAGAAAGCAAAAAAACACCCCAAAAAACCAAAACCAGTCCAAACAAAAAACCAAGCAGTGAAAAACGGGTCACAAACTGAATACAAAGCACTGATGTTGGGCTGTTGCAAGGAGAGAAAAGAAATTACGTTAATGGGACAATAGCACCCACAGCATGGGGTATCTTGTTTTGCTTGACAGTGGGAGGCCACATCCAGGACAGTGGGTTGAACCTTCTGGGTAAATTGTGAGGTGCCCAGAGAACAGCAACACACCTGGCAGCTGTAGAAAATAGGACTAATGATGAAAGACTTAAGAACTTGAGCTGAGCACTTGACCTGTCCCCTCAAGGGAGGAGAAACACCATTACTGAGTGGTTTTAAAAGAGAAGAGGTGTGTACGTGGAGCCTCCAGGTATGGTTAGGTATTTGATCTAGACAGAAAAATCTTGGTTTTTTTTTTCCAGTGCTGTGTTCTGAGGCTTTCCTATGTTATTGCAGGTACCCAGCTGAGGCTGTAAAACTTTCATCCTTCTTGTTTTGCAGGATGAGGTGGCAGGAAGGTGGGCTCGCAGCCACAGCATAAGCTCTCACAACCGCTGCTCGTAAGCTTCACGTCTGGTTCCACTGCCAGTCCTGAGCAGTGTTGTGTGCAGGTAATAAGGTTACATTTCCTGTCCTTCTGGAAGGGTTACAGCTGTCTTTTCTGAAGTGGGCTGAGGTCTCTGTGTGAGTGGGATGAAGGATCTCCAAGTAGTATTCTGTTGTTGTAAAGAAGGCATGAGGAATAAACTATTCTGGCTCACATATAAATATTTGCTGTTACAAACAGGAACAAGAGTAACTGGAGAAAATGTGAAAGACTTGTGATTTTATGTTGTCTTTTAAAGTTTGCTTTCCTGGGATGAAATACCTTTCAAACATTTCTATGGCAACCAAAGCACTACAAACCCCACGTCCGCTTCCTCTCAGTTACTTTGACAAGCTCTGAAATGCTGGTTAGTCACTGAGTCTCAATGGCTGCCAGTGTTTTAGCCAAAGCACACATCTTCGTGAGCAGGTTCTGCTTCTTTCTTCAACCAAGATAAAAAACAAAGCTCACCAAAATGAAAAAGATACAGAAATGAATGCCAGGCAGTTACAGCAGGGGAGGTACAGAAATAATCTGGTTTATTATTAAAAGGTAGCTCTGAGCATCCAAAGAGAGCCAGGCCATTCATCAATTAAAAATCACCTCAGAACCATGAACCGGGCTGTGCACTATACACTCCCATTTCAGGCATAACAATTATATAAAACATCTTAAAAGAGATACTAAAAGTAGCAGGTTAATAACCATCAGGCTTGGTATATTAGGAAATGATTTTCCTGTTTGTTTGCAGTTTTTGACATGAAGAAATGACATAGTTCACAAACCCCTCTGGGGCTGAGAGTACAGTGCAAAGCTGTGCTGGAAAACCTGCAGAGATTCATGACTGCCAGTAGCAAATCCTGTAGAAACATCTAAGGCAAGACTTGTAAAGAATCATCTCAGAGCCAGGCCTATGAGTGGCCAGGCCTGTGAGTGGCAAGACCTGGAATACCCTGGTCTTTCACCAGCACCTTATAGCTGGGGTGAAATGGGATAAAGCTATGAGGAGCATCCTGGAAGAAGAGGATGCTAGTTCAGGAAACACTTCCTGCAAGCTGGGAGAGCATTGGCTCTGCTGCTTTTGTTGCACAAAGCCGTCTCCTACTGCTTTCTGCAGTCTCAGGAGAGGTGTGTCTGGGTTTTCCCACCAAGGGGGATGCAAGCTCTTTTGAACATTAAAGTGAGCAGAAGGTGAAGAGGACCTATGGACCACTGCCACCTCTGAGGCAGAGCCATTCCCAGAACTATATTCCCAAGCACTTAATTTGGTTTAATGTTAAATGACTCTCACTGTGTCTTTCCATGTTTCTCCCAGAAGCCTTGGTTCATTAGGTTCATTAGTGCAATTAGGGATTCAACACAGCAGGCCACTTAAAAAGCATCAGTCCAACGTGTGTTTCACAGGCAGCTGATGTGACTTTGTGACTTTGCTCTTATTACATGGGAAAAGCTGTGTGCACAGATATGAATGCCATAGTGTGGGAGTATGGCATTTCATTCTCTCATGAAAAAAACATGATCCCTGATGTGGCACTGCTGTCTGATGGCAAAGCAGAGCTTGCAAGGCTCTGTATTACAGCTTGGCTCTGTGGCAGAGCATCCTGAGTGTCTCTCTGCTACCTCAGGCTCTGCCATCACACCCTGGGAAGATCATCCACCCCGAAGGAGCAAACATGGTCCTTTATCTGGAGGCAGAGCATGAATAATGGAGGAACAGAGGTACTGCTGGTAGTGTGGTCAGCATGGCCCCACATCTCCCAACTGTGCCTGTGGGTTAGTAGCATAACACACAGCTGTCAGCTGGAGGTGGTGGATGTGTTCCATGAACCAAATCCTGCCATGGCTGCTCTTGGGGAGCAGGGTGCCTGTGAGTGATGTGGGAGGCAAGTTTCAGCCTTACTTAAACATCAGTTTTCTTCTCTCTCACCTGAAGGGGAACTGGTCAGGTCATGGGGCAGCGCTGGCGTTGTTTGGACCAAGCTGCAAGCCAGGATTATTTCTTGCTGTGTGCATTTGGAAGAGGCAGAATCTCCATGTTGTCCCACTAATAAGCTTCTGCTGAATCAGACAGTGAAATGAGAGGAAAATCACTTTTCTGGGAAAGATTGATAGCATATGCTACAGTTGTTATGGGAATGTTGCCTTTCTTTGTACAACTAGTTTTCGTTTGATGACGTAGGAGGTGATTATGATCCACTTTTAGATTTCAGTATGGAATAATATAAGACAGTATCTTTTGATATCAATGGGAAATGAGCCTATTTATGCTAGACAGAATTTGGGCATGGCAAACCAGAACATCCATATGCTGCACAGTATTATGCCACCCTCCCTAAGTACTTTTCTAGTTAGTTTCTTATAATTCAATATGCTCAAAGTAGAGGCAGGCTGTGATGTGTTTCTGGCACTTGTGCAAGCAGAAAATCCTGTTAGGAGCATAAAGCTGCCTAACCCATCAACTGCTTGTTACATTCTCATCACCATCGATCACTGCCGTGCCACAGAAGCTGGGGGAGGTGAATGTGTGCCAGAAGGATTTTGGCAAGGAGCAATGCCATCAGGGCTCATGGCCACAGTTTGGAGGAGGGGGTTTACTGCAGTGGTGAAATCAGAGCCCTGGGGCAGCTGCCTTGCCCACACCATGCATGAATATTTTGTGGGGGATGTGCACCTCACCCTTTGCCACCACATTTTATAGCCTAGTGTGTTAATGTACACCTTGCAGGGTTTCTGCTTGGGTTAATATGTAGGATCATGAGCTACGGCAGCTGTTTGGCTGTTGGGAAAGGGACAGGACATACCTCTGCAGCAGCTAGGGTTCCAAGGGCCACAGCTACATCCAGCTGCTGCTCAGTCTGTAATCAGTGTGTGCAGAGCATGCACCTTCACAGGGCTGTACTGACTCTTCAATTAGTTGAACACCTACAAATATTCCAGAGTTTTGACTATTTTTATCACACAAACTTCATTAAATGGAACAAATTCTTCCTTAGACCATCTCACCCATCACATCCTCAGTCTATCCAAATAACTGTTAGTCACCACATCCCAGTGCATAAACCTGGCCAAGCAACTTCACCTTGCACTGTGTATGCCAAGTGTTACGTGGGCTGTTGCCCTCCTGCCAAAGGCTGGGAGCAAATCAGAGCTGAGGAGAAAGGGATAAAGCACTTCACTAGAAGAAAATTAAAATGTGGTGAAGTTTCTGACCGCAAAGGCTCGAGCTATAATTAAATGCAGGTACTGGAATTTCCCAGTCAATAAACATTCCTTAAAAACACTTATTTTATATATCTTTCAAGAGAGAAATCATGCAACAAAAAATGGCCCACAGTCCATTAACAGGATATTTATTTTTCTGTTTCATTTAGCTAAAAGCACTGCGGTGGAAACTAGTTCCTACAAAAGTGTGGGCTGCTCCTGTTGGATTGCCATCAGCCTTGCTCAGCACAGGAACTGAACGTCACAGCCTTCTGACAACACTGCAAATGGATGCATCCTCTGTTGCCATGGATATGGACCTGAGCTCACTGAAAGCTGGGTAATGGGCTCTAAAGTCACCATTCCTTATATTGAAAAAATATTGGGGTGGTATGAGCCAGTAGTAGTAATAATGATAATAGTAACATCTCAGCTTGTGGAATACAGTCTTTGCTGGTTCTATTTTACAGTAGTGTTACGTTCATGTTTATATTTGAATTATATGGTGAAATATAACCCTCCCATTTGTTTTGTACTTACTGACCACAGTGTTGCAGCTGTTAGATACCACCCAGACCCAGCAACAGGGAGAGCATCACTAAGAAAATGGATTTGAGGAAGACGATTGTTTGCTTTAACTAACTAGGCGTATAAACACAACTGACCATTTCTTCTATCATTAGTGTCCTGTTGCACAACCATTTTCCATTAGTCCAGAAGTGTTTGCTTGATCCATTGCCATTACAATATATGTTAAAGTTCAATTAAATTATGTACCACATTAATGTCCTTTCATTTTGCTGTGTTCAGCAATCTCCAGCTTTGCCCTAGTTTCACAGAGTTCTTAGTTGTACTTAAAATATTTGCCTCTAGCTTCATAGTAACATCTTGCTAATCAAACAGTACTGGCAAAGAAAATAGCGCTATGCAGATAAACTTGACCATGAGAAACTATGCTGTAAAAAAAGTTAAAGACTTTAGGGATTAACTGTGGCTGTAGTCACAGGGTGATTGCAGGGCTGCAAACAAAGAAAATAAGAGATAGAATTCATCTTCTCAGCTTGTGGTTTTGTGGAAAAACCTACGCTTACCAAGAATCCTGCCAACACAATAAGCCAGTCTTCACCTAGAGATATTTTAATAGGTTGTTTTTTAGTTATTTACCTTTATCAAATTAGCAGAAGAGTAATTTTTTTACTCTAATATCAGCTCTTGAGAAGCAGCATTGTACACCAGAAACTATTGTGATTTTTTATTACTGCAGCATATTAAAATATGATCTTGAAATGCTTTTAAATCTGAGCAGAAGTCATGATACATAAGAAAATGAGATGTATGCTTTTAATTCCTGGGAAAATCTGTCCCTCTTAGAGGATGTGCAAACATCTTAGGCTGAAATAATGCTGAAATGAACAGCGTGTTCATTCAAACTCTCCACCTTAATTTGTATGCTTACGGTGTGCTTATTTTTATTTACCGATCAGCTGTTTTGTAGGTAGATAAATGAGTTTTGAGGCTATTTGCTTTCAAAATGTCCTTTGTCAATCCTCTGTTAAGTTAAAGCAAAAAATTGGCAACCATTTTAACCCGTTTCCCCAAATCTGACTTGTCTTGTTATGGTGTCTAGCAGCACACTCAATTCTTTCTAAGCCTATGCAAAGGGTCCTGCTGTATTAGTTTTAAAAGATGCCTAAACTTTGTCCATTAGAAGGAGCTTGGTGGAAGAGATTGGATTTGCACATTCAGAAAAGGTGCTTGTAATGAAGGAAGCTAGTGCTTCTGTAGTAAAAGTCATTAGTCATGCAGCCAAATTCAGATACTACAGTCTTCCTTCAGGTCAAATTTGTGAGACTCAGGGTTATTTTAATTATATTGTTTCTTTGCAGTAGATTTGAAAGGAAGAGGATTGCACTGTTTTCTTTCAGTGATAACTCCTTTCAGTCTCAGAGGCTAAGTCAAGGATCTGATGGTTAGCTCATTTCTGAAGAATCTTCTCACACCCACTTTTGTATGGGGATTGTATTTTAGTCAGAATTGCAGTTTTAGAGAGCTGAGCTGGTGAAGACTGCCACTTGTAGAGTAGGGTTAGAGTTCTCCAAGGCACTGCCAAATCAGCACAGTCACTTTAGGTACTGTTTACAGGCACTACCAAACTAACATGTGGTCTTAGATGCTCAGGAGACAAAGTTTTGGTATTTAGAGGAAAATCACTATGAAGTATAATGATGCAATATAAACAATTCTGTTATAAATGCAAATGTAAATAACACTCTTTAGTAGCATTTATTTAAATCCCTGGGCACTGGTGGAAAATAGGTCTTGAAATAACCTAAATAGTTTGGCACATTAAACTCTCAGCCTTTGCAAATATTGGTAGTGTTTCAAAGAATGCATTTTTAAGTGAGCAGTAAAAAGCAATTAGGCATGTAATTGTTGTTTTAGTGATTTAAGCCAATTTCCACTGCAGCCAGTGGGAGTCTTTACATTTACATCACAGGGATTGAGCTGGGACCTTACACATTTCAAGAAAGGGAAGGAAAAAGAAGGGAGGGGCAAAACTCTACAAAATCAGAATTGGGAAATTCATAAGTCTATATAAAATGCACAAAACATTTTACATGGCAGACATCTTTTGTTAGACAGAAAGCATCTACTAATCACAACTATTAGAACAGACAGATGGAAAGCTTTGACATATATTTTATGATGTTACTTTGATTGAAAATAAAAGCTGTGTTTATTTTTTTTAGGTGGAATTTGGAAAGAGAACATTTCCAGTTACTTGTGAGAATCAAGGATGGTGTACTTCTCTACACTGCAGAGATCTGAATTCAGGATTATAAGTATTGCCTTGGTTGATGTGCAAATATATAATGACTGTGAAGATGTACAGTTCAAAAGCAAGTGCCCTGGATGAATCTTTGAAGTTTTAAGTTGTCAAGAGTATTGTATGTCTGGGGGAGAAAACTACTATTCTTGTTAAAAGATTATAGTGTAATTTTACTGCATTATTTTTTCCCTTGAGGTATTGCAGCATCTCATTTACAACATTTTGTTTCCTGCAGAAATGAGATTGCAGCAGATACTTGTGTTATTACTAAGTCAGGGTTAAGTTCATTGCTTTAGCTAAAATCTACATGGAATAGCAGA
This sequence comes from Forpus xanthops, assembly GCA_032466535.1. Classification (NCBI taxonomy): domain Eukaryota; kingdom Metazoa; phylum Chordata; class Aves; order Psittaciformes; family Psittacidae; genus Forpus; species Forpus xanthops. The sequence goes on from JASSUY010032929.1 coordinate 42,580, forward strand.
ATATGGATGCAAATGAACTACTCAGGGTTCTGATGGAGTAAACATCCTCTTTCTTTTCAGTGAAGGAGGAGAGGCAGTGAGCATTAAGATGACCAGCCTGGTGTGAATATGTGAATGGAAGCTCTCCATCTACGATACAAAGGTGAGATTCTAAACTGAAATATTTCAAATCATATTCTCCTCTCAAAACTCAATGATGTTTTCAAAATATAAATAATGGCTAGTAAGGAGATGTGATGCAACTCACTTCAGTGACACGGGTAAAATAAGCTTCCAAGGATTTATAGCAGCCAAGGTATTCCTTCTGGTGATATATAAAGCCACACACAGATCTTCCTCTAGACAATCAGAGAAACCAAGCAGAACGTAGCTGAAAGAATGTATTATAAAACACAACAGCATAGCTGCAATGATGTATTACAGTTTGTTTGACCTCTTTTATCACAAGAACAGGGCCTTTAGATCAAATGTGTTTGCACCAAGGCCATCTCTGCCCTCCACAGAATTACTTGCCAACTTCAGTAGGGCCTCCGAGAATTAGCTTTTTAATTATTGAACATTAGAAAATACAATTTACTCTCTCTACTGAAGTGAAAATACACCCCATTTTCAAAAAGTATTATTTCCCATCACCCCGCCACAAAGAGGCAATCAAAACCAGAGCATAAGATGCCCGAGCGCACCACACTATCCCCCTCAAACCCTGGGGAAGCAATGCTTTGAATTTTGCTGACTGACCACTGGATGCCACTATTGTTCCACTGAAATTAAGCGTAGCGTTACCATCTTCCGATTCGTTTACTACCTCTGAAGATAGGAGCTTAAATAGCAGCCGTATACGCAATTTTCTGCAGAAAATAAGCAGTTAGATTTGAAATGATTAATGGCTTTTACTGTGTTTAGACATTTGACTTTCCTCCTTGCTCAGAGCCCTTTCTCAGCAGGAATCACAGCACCAGTCTTCAAAGGCTTTGGCTGGCTACTCCTCATCTTTTGTCTCAGGAGAAGCAATTTCAAATCCACATTCTGGTCATACAGAATATTTAGGCATTATTCAGGAAAAGAAAAGACATTAGTAACATAACACTGGCTCCCAACAAATCGAGACAAGATCTGGGGAGCTGACTGGGCAAACTGCGAGTATGTGTCTCATCCTCTGCCCCATGGTACTGCGGTCCCCAGCTGACGTAGGTTGCAGTGAAGCTTAGAGCCTCTTTCAGTAGTAACCTTGGAGCTGAATGTCAGGATGACCTTAAAACTGGAAGAAGGCAATTTGAAGGAAGCAAAATTTAATACAAATAGGTGTTTTTATCTTGTTTTTAAAAGGTTTTACTCTTTTTAACATAGTCTGGTCTGAAACCAGACCAGTTCTGTCTCTGCAGAATCATGGGACATGGGTTGCAGTATTTCTCACCATCTCCAGGTCTGCCTGTGCAACTACTTAAGATCTATCTATTGAAGCCCACAGGAAAATCCTGTAGTGCTCAGTATATGGTGCAGTGCTAAAGTGTTCCCAGGATTGTACCATGGCTTTGCAGCCTTCCCTCCTGTAAGGAAAGGGCTTTCCATTCACCTTTGTGCAGCACTGCCCCAGCGCCTCCATACACATCCTGTGACTGTGGACCTGGTATTATTTCATGGTGGTGCTTTCTGTGATTAAATTCCCACTTGGCACCGGCACTGAGCCCTGCTCCAGTTAATAGAAAGCATTATCAATTATGATGCTTATGAGTACCTCTCAGCTTTTCTTCAGGCATTCCCCTGTGTAAGCTCTCTACACACCAACACTATTCATTCCTCAGTGTCTGTGCCATGTAGCCACACTGTGGTTTTTTCCTTTCCAAGAGACAACTCTGTCAGGAAGGAATAGATGCTCCCCTCTTAGCTGCACTAGTTGATATTCCAGAGGCAGCCACCTCCAGCAAGAGGTGAAGGCAAAAGCTATTGGCAGTAATGTCTTCAATCCTCTGCTCTAAAACTTCACAATAAATCATATAATTATGTTACATACTGGCACCTAACTGTAGCACTAAAAAGTTTTCCCTTTTCTACAGACTGTATCAATGGGAAATATAGGCACTTTTTTCCTATGAAACACACATATTCCACCTTCTGTTGGCAATTTCGCACACACACAAAATACTGGATGTTACCAATTAAAATCAAGATTGCTTTATTCTAGCCGGGGAGTCCCTAACCCATCTTGTAACTGCCTTTCAAATATCATGAGGGAAAGGTGACTGTCATCTATGTGGCTATGGAAACAACAATTACAGTGTAATTTATGACTGAACCTGAATCAACTTTTCTCCATGGCTCATATTTTTTCTTTTGCAATTTTCAGCAGTTGAAGTAATTTTATATGTTTATTATGGGCTCCTTTATGCTCCACCTCCGTTTCTAAAAAGATTTCTTTGGCTTCCTTTCAAAAGGGCACTCTAAGATCTTGTATATCCAAGTGTCCAATGTAGAATACCAGTTTTCATTTAAAAGGGACCTGTCCTAGGAGCACAGTGATGAAGACATGCACACATTAGGTGTTGTTTCTACAGACACTCAAAAAAATAACTTAAGCTAACAGAATGGGACATTCAGGTGTTTGCTGGAATGCAACCCCTGCTAATACTATTAAAAAAAAATATTTTACATAAGGATATTTTTAATGATGCATTTGTTGCCATCAATCTGTTTTTAAAACAGCTCACTTTATTTCTTCAAGTAACAGAAAACCTTTCTTAAACTGTTACCCAAGGGACCAGTAAAAACAAGTTACTCATCGTGGTCTTTCCCGTTCTGGACAGAGAGCTATTATGCTAGCTGTATTTCTCATGTTTAAACTGTGTGTGCAAATGACTGAGAAGTTTCTTTGTGCAGGTTTCAGATTAAGAACTAAGGAGAAAGCAGCTCATTTCGCCAAGATGTTATTATCTTTAAACATGTAGGCTTAAAAATATGTTCCTTTTTTTGGTTTTGTCTTTGCTTTTCTGTTGGAGGCATAGTGTGGAGGAGGTGGCATGTCTTGGTAGAGCTGAGATACTGCTCACTTCCATATTGTTTCCCCTAAAATTTATTTTAAACAAGGATTTTATTTTTAAGATACTAATGTGAATATTGAACTTTTGCACGATGATTTCCTTTCAGCTGGTACTCTGACTTGATGCTTACTTTTTTTCTATCAGGTTATGGCACTTGTGCACGTGAAATTTAAATTGTTCATTGGCACTCGGGCATCATGAACATTTGCTACAGTGGGGAGTGATGTAGAATCACATACACAATTGTTTCCTTATGCTTTTGCTGAGCTAGTCCTTAACCAAGAAAAGAAAGGATTTCAATGTAAGTGTCTTTAAGCAGTAAACTCACCCTAGCTCAGACTATACTCAAGTGGCATGACATGAAGCACCCCTCTTGGGGGAGGCATTGTTTGAAACTAGTTACAGCCAGGGGTGCTTAAAACCCAGAGTATCAGCTGTGTTTACCATGGACAACTGTATCTTAATTGCTCTGCAAGCTAGTTACAGACAAGCTAAAGAGAGACAGGATTGAAGCCATTACGTTCTGTTCCTTTTCTGACATTTAGTGTTACTTTGCAAGTCTCAGGCTGAAAGGACTGCGCTGTGGTAAGCTATTATTTTAGAAATTTTATTTTCCTAAATATTTGACTGTATGATTGAGAATGGCACTACATGAAAGCTTTAATTCTTCTCTTCTGATGTATATAATTCTTTATACAGTCAATAAACGATGCTGCACTAAATTTTCGCATGGAAGAAGACTGTACTTGCACACAGTCACTGTTAGTAACTCTAAGGCCTATGCTGGTACATAGGAGTCCAAAGTGTATGGCAAACTCCTGTGAGAGTGTCAGGGACATATTTCTATTGAAATTCAATGTCCTAATGATCTGAAATTAGAGCTAAAAATATAAATTACAGTCCTTTTTTGTGGAATGGACTTTCCTGAAAACATACTTAACACTTAGGTGCTTCAGTTCCCATGTTTAAAATTATAACACCACTCCTGCCCCTTTTTATGTCATAACCCTTCAGAGTTTGGGATTTTCTGTATTATTTTGAGGTGCTGAACAATGGCACAGATGTGCTTATTTGCTGACAATGAAAAAAGGTCTTATTTTCGTAACTGGGAAGAGGTCAGGTAAACCACAGACACCATAGTAACATTCACCACTTTCACCTGAAATACTATTTTGCTGCTTTTCACAAGCTGTGGGACCTTTCTTCATTTCCCTGATGCTACTTTTTGCTCTTCCCTCCTTTAAAAACATGCTACAACAATTTCAGACACTTTTGAGTGCCTTAGTGTTTGGTAACAACACTTACCCAACTATCTCAGCAGCTGTCCGAATGAAGAACAATTAAATGCAAGAGATTCATAGCAGGGGGGCTGGAACTAGATGATCTTAAGGTCCTTTCCAACCCTAACTATTCTATGATTCTATGATTCAGTGACATTTAGCCCTGCCCATAGTGATAATTCATGCATGTGAGATGTTGAACAGATTTTTGAGGAGTTTTTTCAGATGGAAGTTGTAGCAGACATGCGAAATATTGCACATATTCTCTGAAGATGGTGTATGTGTAGCACAGGACAGGGTGGGAAGAAGAACAACTGTTTCATGGCACAAGTTGCTATAGCTACTAAGATCAAAATTTTTCATGAAGTATCTGCAGCACTGAAACCCTTTGACACAGTTAAATTAAATGGCATTGTCTACTGTGCTTCATGAAAGTTTTCCCTTGAACTAGTAACAGTGTGAAAATGGTTCAGCCGTGAACCTGAATTGCTGCAGGTATTGTAGCCATCTGATATCCTTCTCCAAAGGTCTTTAGGTAAATCCAATAAAAGTTTACCTGGTGCCTGCCTCCCAGAATGGAAAGGAAAATTTAGATGCTACATTGCGTGGAGATAGTTAAATGAGTTATCTGCTCCCATCTTTAACCAGAAATAAAGTTGCAGAGACAAAAATGTGAGGGTGTAGCTCCATGAAAGGGATAAGTGATCTAACACTTACTTCACCAAAACTAAAATTGGGAAGTCTCATTCCTCCCCCCATTCTTTCTTTTCCTTTTCTCCTACCCTGGTTTGTCTTGTACTGGCCCTAGGATATGTTGGACTTAATCACTTTTTCAGATCATAAGGACTTCTTCTATTCACACAACTCATTTGCTAAGCTGTTGAAACACTAGCTCACCAAAAAATGAAAGAAACAGTGAGCTGAACTGACTCAGATGAGGGCAATAAAAAACAGTGCCTGTGCAAAATCATGTAGACATGTATGGGGAGGAGCAGTGAAACAGTGATAGCCCGTGGTTTAGTTGGCATCTTGTCACTCACCCTGAGGCATTCTTGTTCAAAAGTTCTGCCTATAATTTCTTTGCTGCAGAGTCAGAATCCTTTTTGTGTTACATTGCCTTGGATCCCCGATGCTTTGTTTGATTTCTGTGGCACTGGTTTGGCACAAAGCCTTGAGTGGGGGATGCTCTGAACAGACAGCAAAACCATCTCATCCTAGGGATATTTCTGTGACTGTTGATGTGCTTGGTTAAACTCCTGGCGAAAGATAGCCATCTTTTCTCTACATTTTTGTAATCTAACATGAATTAGCCTGAAATCTCACAGTCCAAGAGTAAAAGCAGAGAGAAATTTCAGACAAAAATTGAATGTCTTTTAGATACTGATCCAAGTGACTCCCATGTCAGGGGAAAGGAGGGACTTGACAACACAGGTGGGCTCAAATATGTAAAGTCTACCTAAATTCTGCTGTAGGTTCCTGCATCTTTGGAGTCTCCAATGGGCTCTGGAGGTATCTGTTAAGATCACCACACAGCTGGAGCTTCTAACGTGTGAGCTGGAACTGAAAACAGAGCTTAAAGAACAGACCTTACCAGTGCTCAGCACAACCCACAGACTAGCTTATGAGGCTATTTTTATGCATCTCCACAAAGAGATGTGAAAGCCTTGTGAGCTGAGCTTTGCTAAGAGGCAGTTCTTACATCAAGAGGCAATAAAGGAGTCACCGGCTGCCACTGGCCCACTGCATAACAGGATCAGACATTTTAATGAGCTTCAGCTAGTCCATGGTTCATCAGCCCTGCTGATTTGTAATGAAGCAGGACACTGCTATAGAAACCATGCCAACAAAAAGCATTTTTGAATGCACTTAAGAAGATGAGTTTGAATTGAAATGCAAACAAACTGTGGATGAGTCCATCTCTTCCTGAATTGAAGGAGCCTGTTTGCCCTCCTGTCCATGTTACAGTTTAATCCAGCCTCAATGTAAGTTTTAAGAGGTATTTTATATATTTTATTTCCCAAAGCATCGCATTAGCTCTGATTCTTTAATATTTTTTCCATTATAATACTTAATTCCAATTCCTAGCAAAGAATTACAAATAAAAGATTATAAACACATCTTAAAAAAATCTGTAATAATATATCCTATAGTTTATAAAGGAAATGGGCTAAAATTAATTTTAAGGATAATGGTCTGTATCACATAGAGGAAAGGCTATGAAACAACACCCTCCCCCCCCCCCCTTTTTTTTTTTCTCCTATACTGCTGAATCCTAAAGCAAAATAAAATGAGTCTCTGGATAGTTCCATCAAGGAAATTCAGGTAAAGAAGGAAAACACTGTTAAAGAGCTGAACTTTTAAGGCTGGGTTAGTGACAAAGACCTGATAACCATTACAGGATGTTTATGGCGATACTCAAGAGAGCACAAGATGTTATCCTCTACTGTATCCCTTAGGAACCAAAACTTCCAGTGACACTACCCTTTTCCATCAGCAAAAAATCCTACCTATATGTCACCTTGTTATGAACCACTTCAGAAAAGTGTGTTTCAATTCTCACTGTGCTTTGTGGAAGACTGCTATACCAAATCTGTGCATTTTCAATAACTGTCTAGGACTACAGTTTTTTCATAAGGTAAACTTTCCTCTGTCATTTGCTTGAATGTATCCCACAAAGATTTCTCCTTTCCTGGCCAGCCCATAAACAAAACCCAACCCATGATGCACAGCAAAGTGCTTGGGAAGTTCGCTTTTGAATAGCATCAACTTCAGGAACAGCTGCTAAGATCAAATGAACAAAGAGAATTCAGCACCACCCACTCCATGTATTATCTTTTAAAGCCCCAGGACCTTAATCCTTCCCATGAACAAAGTCTGTTGTACCACTTGCCATTACCACTAACACATATTCTGTGTGAGTCTGCTTCCTCTTGCAGACTGCACCTGCAACGAAGCTAAAGTATAAAGATCCAAAGCATCTGCAATTAACCTGAGTCATAAAATGAAACATTCTCTGCTACGAGGACTTACCATGACCTAAACAACTCTAAAAAGAAAGTAGTTATCAAAAATATTTATTACTGATCTTGCAAAGGTACTAAAAGCCCCAAAAATAATCACTATTTCTGCAAACTGCTGGAGTCTGCTTCCTACACAGCAAGTGCCAGACAGTTTACTAACCATATATGTGTCTTTTTGGGAAATGTCTGCCCATAAACAAGAGAAATAGCTTTATTTCCAATCTTGATGTCAACAGTATATTTCATTCCTGGGAGTTAAATTTTGTGAGAGTTTTGAAAGTCTGTTTTTGACCTTGTTCAGTGTTTTTCCTTCTCAAGCTGACCTTTGAAAGTCAGGAATGATGAATGAAAAAGAATCCAGAAGCAGAGCAAGCAGCATATAGGAGATATAAGAGGTTCATCACAGCTATGTTAGTGGCAGGAAAACCTACAAGACTTATTTTCTTTTGCTATTCCATCCCTTGTTTCACGACACAGAGCATCACTGTCCACTTGGTGACGGTAACAGTAAAAATGCTAGCATGCAGCCTGTATTCTGTGTTACCATCTTCTTACACTGAAAATACAGAAAAATAATAAAAATTTGCTGACTTGGGTGAATAACTGAATTTATGAAAGAGTATATAAATATATAATCTATGAAAAATAAATACATAATATTCCTGTTACTGCTGTTTCTCTGTGATGGTTGCTTTCCAGTCATAACAGCCAACCTGTTAACTGCATTTTCAGCCTTTTTTCTGACAGTAATTCTTGTGTTATTTCTTGACCTGTAACATCCTAGGCTTTTGACATATTGACAAAAACAATCCTCCATCTCTTCATTTCACTTGTGGTTAGATGTTTGCTATTAGTTGGTCCTCTAAGAGGATACTCTCCTCAAAGCTAGATGTAAAGAAAATAGTGGGCTATTAAAGGTAAGTTATTAGAGAAAATATAAAGAAATATAAAGACAATGGAGCTGAATATTTTTTAAAGATTCATTAGTCACTAGAAATTAAAATGTACTAAAAATATTATTTTACTCAGCAGAACCTGTTCTGGTGACCTCGTCTTAAAAAAACCCCCAATCAACAAAACCAAACAGAATAAGGCTGATTTTATTGAAAATTATTATTAACCTGGAAAGAAATTAGGATTAAAATTTCAGATTAGGAAATGCAACTTAAAAACCGACCTTTCCTGCACCAAAATACAATGATAGAGACATGTGAGATATCAACAAACTTACTGCAACACAGAGGACTGAGAATTACATCTTGTGGGAACACATACATTACATGATCGCAGAGTTTGATGTACATGGCTATGAAGGTGGTAGGTGTCAACAAAACGCAATGAGGATGTCACTCAGTGAAGGCTGCAGTGTTACAACCTTGGTAGTGTGAGTAGCCAAATCCGATGGGTCACGATTAGTCAGTTGATTTTACTGAGCTCTATTGGGTAATTTTATTAGGAGCCTCACATATTAAATGAGGTAACACTAGACAATTTAACAGCTGTTACCAGGGCAATAAAGCATGTGCCAGACAGGGTGCCTTGGTGCTCCTCCATCACCACTGCACACCACAGAGGGCTGCCAGAAACACAAGGGCCCCCACCCCGAGCCACTTTTATGATGTCTGGGCACAGCTTGCTCTGGGTGAGTGCCAGGGATTCCTGGTGTGAGCTAATTGCTCAAATCAGCAATAACTTTGTTTCATACAGCGCTGAACAACCCCCGACATCAGCTATGAAGGTATCTTCTTTAAAGCGGTTTACAGAAATGCTGTTTTCGAATAACAACATGACACAGAGAAGGCCTTCTTAAGCTTTTATCTGCAGGCACTGAAACTCCCTGAGGGCAGAAAAGAATGCATCAACGAATAGTCAAACGTAGTGGGTAATCTTTAAAGACAGATTCTTTCAGAACCTGCCACCACTCTGTCCTCTACGACAAGCGATGCCGCTGTGGGCAGAGCATTCGGTAAGTAGACACCACTCCATGCACCCCCACGGGGTCTTCTCCCCTCCATCCCCTGCGGTCCCCCACCTTCTCCTCCCGTCACAGTCTGCCGATAACGGGGCAGGTGCGGCCATAGCGGCGCCACAGCCCGCGGGGCGGTGCAGGCCCTTGTTGATGGTCTCCTAGCAACTGCTCCGCCAATGGGGCAGAGCTGGGGCGGGCTCACGCTGGGGCAGGGGTTAAACCCCGCGGGGCCCCTCGGAGCGCCGTTATGGTGGTCGTGGCACTGTGGGGCGCGGGGCAGAGCCGGGCCCAGCAGAGCCGAGCACCCTCGGGGCCACTTCCGTGCTCCTCCCCGGTTGCGCCGGCAGCGGCCGCAGCAGGTGGTGCTACGCGGAAGGGTGCGCGGGACTCCTCCTCACCGGCGCCTCGGGAGGAGGGTTCCGCGGGGCTGCGTCCCGCCCGTGAGGCGTGGCGGGTAACGGGCGCTGTGCGGCG
>JASSUY010032930.1:0-26648 GCA_032466535.1 Forpus xanthops
TGCTCTGAATCTCATCTCCGCCCAACCTGTAGCTGTGCCTGGGATTGCTCCGACCCAGGTGGAGGACCTTGCACTTGACATGGTTAAACTTGATCAGGTTGGCGTCAGCCGACCTCACAAGCGTGCCAAGGTCCCTCTGGATGGCATTCCTTCCCTCCAACGTATCAGCTGGAGGTGAACTTCTGTCCAGCATTCCTTTCATTCTCCAAGTGGCCACTTCTACAGACCATAAGAAAAGCAGTTTTATTCACTGCCTAAAACCAAGCTAATACAGACAGGGCAAGAAAGTGAACGAGTGTGAGACACCCCTGTGACTACCACAGCACAATGCAGAGCCAGCACAGACCCTGCACCACAGAACAGCCAGGGCAGTCTCACCAGCCCATCTCAGGTCTCTGTGTGCCAAAGCAACACCTGAGCTGCCTGGGGGACTTGGAGCACCCTTCCATAGAGTCAGTAGCCCCTCCAACCTCTGAAGCAGAGAACTTACTGCGGAAAAGGACACTTCCCTCCCCACTGCACAGTTCTAGACAGCCCTGTCTCTAGCTGCCCACTCCAGGCCTGACAGAACCACCAATTTCCTCAACTGCCTGCAGGAAGCCAGAACAATGAGACTTCTGGATCAAATACAGACACTAATAGTTAAATAAAGGAATAAAGAGGAAATCTAAGGTTGTAACAGTGCTGTGGCTGCTCTGCACCACACTGCAGGGTCCCTCCACATTGCAGCCTTCAGAGTTGAAGCTGAAAAGATGTTTTGAACCAGCCCCCTACAACCTCTCCACTGGTCCCAGCAGCACCATGATGAATACAAAGAGGAGGGGAAAGTCACTGCCACTCCTTGCCAAGCCTTCGCTTTGTTCCTTCACACTATGAATTTAAAGAATGGCTCTTTATTTTATAGCTGCACTAATGTTAATGTAAAAAAAGAAAAACAATGACTATGGGTAAACACATCACCAGTCACCTACAAGAGTTCAGGCCAGTCCTGGGGAGCAAAGGTGTTGAGATCGCACAGCTGCTGGACTGACATAGGACACAGCTGGAAAACCAGAGCTCAGCTCTGAAGCAAGGTGCCTCCACTGAAGTAACAGAAGCGTGTTCTCAGCAGCATCAGGACAGATTCTGCTGATTCAGCAAGCAAGAAGAATTGAGCACATTGTCATTCTAAGAAATAAAACAAATTAAACTAAACTGCCTTCAGTCTATGGCTGAACAGGAGCGCTCATCACTCTTCTCCTGGCTCTGTCACTCAGAACTGAGGCTTCTGAACTGCAGGGCCCTCAGTCCAGCTCTTTTCAAGCTTGTGCTCTTTTGTTTTGAAAAGGGCATTAAGTCCTCTACAGCTTGTTGGAAGGCCACTGATCTGATCATCAGTGGATTGGTAAAGTTCATTTGAACTACCTTCTCTCTGGAAATAGAGTTTCAGTAACAAAATCAGTTTGAAACAGAAGTAAAAGCAGGGGCAAAGTTGATCTTTAAGCAGTCTTTGAGGAACACACGCTCTCTGAGCTAAAGGCATGTGGGACTACCATATTCTCTTCCAAGATGCTTAGCAGCTACATTTGAACCCTGATACACTCACCATACCCAGAGTGCATCATACTCAGAAGTATTACCTAGCTTCAGGTTCCTCCTCTGCAATTATCAGGTACCAACAGCCCCTGCCTAAGCCCCGTCCTGCCACTGGTCAAAGTTTACCATGACTGAAGGTCCACAGCTCTACCTCTAACAAAGAACACCACCTGTCACTTGGTGGGCTAAAAGTCTACCACTAAGACCTAAAAGCCTGGGCCACCATCTGGTCTTTGCAGAACCTCACCTTGTTTTGTAAGTGCTTCTCTCAGAGCTGGGGTTATCATCTCTCGCTTCCCATCCTCCTCCTTCCTCCCAGCCTTCTCTTGAGTCAACCTCATTCCAACATCTCCTTCCTTGAGCTCATGTTCTCTCTGTTTAAAAACAAGGAATTACAACCATTTAGATCCTAGCATCACAGTTTAAAAGCTGTGGCACATTTCAGCCACAGACCTGCTGAGCTTAAAACTGACACAAGTGTCCATACATTAATTCTTGCATTCCCGTAATTCTGCTTTTTGCCCCTCTTCCCATCGGACACTGACCTTTCAGGTTTAGATTTAAGACAGAAAAAATATAGTTAAATAAACACATAAATAAATAAATCACCCCACCAGAAACCAGGTAGACTTGTTCTACTAACACAGCAACCAGCTTTGAGCAACCTGGGCCAGTGAAAGGTAGGTGATGTGGAACTAGATGAGGTTTAAAGTCCCTTCCAACTCAAATCAGTGTGTGATTCTGTGATTTAGTAACATTCTCTAGGACATTTTAAGAAACAAGCTATTTGAATCTCATGTGAGAATGAGTGGGACCCCCAGGGTTGAAGCCCAAGTGTTTCATGGCTGTATAATGACCTCATCCCTCCACAGAGCAAAAACCAGAGCGAACAATCTCATTGCCTGGAGTGACAAGTATCTATTGCCCCAGTTATCTGGAACAGGTCAGGGAAGAAAACCACATCACTACCATGACTTTGCCCAGGAGTAAGTGTCACTTCTGAGACTTTATGGGTATTTATTGTTTCACATCTGCACAAAGAAGCATGAAAGTGTAAATAATTACTTTGATATTTCATACAGCTTGGAATCTGTTAGCTCCTTATGGCTGGCTTTGAAATATTAAAGGAGATATGAATAAACAACCACCAAAAATCAACTGAGGACGTTTTGTTTTCACAAATGGGGTTATCTCCCATCCAAACCTCCTTCATGCCAAAGACATCAGGAAGTTCATATAAACACTTCACAGTCCACCCACCAATTATGGGTATTATGAAGGAAACCATAGATTTCTTGAGTATCTGAGCAAAATTTCAGAAAGAAAGAAGCCTCAGAAGAAAAAAGAAAGAAAAACCACCCAACCAACCAAAAAACCAAACCAACACAAACCAAGAGACTCAGAGGTTCAAGGGCAAAACAGTTCCTAGGAAGCACCTGTAAAGGAAATAAGAGAGTAGACCATTTAGGGACAGAGGTTATTACCTTCCCTACTCATCTCGAATAAAACTCTGGCTCACACTTTCAGGTAGGCTGCTCAGGAAGGCGTTTTCTAATGACCAGTAACACAACATGGTCCAAATGGTTTCCATCTTCTACTTCCTTTCACTCTGCTGAATTTTTAGACAGGATTTCATTGCTTTCTATAACACTGCAGAACTTCCCTTGAAGGCAGCGCTATAAAGTACCTGTCATTTGTTGGGTTTAAAAGCTCGTTTCTGGAGACTTGATTAAACAGCAAGATGCTTCAGCAGTAAAATATAAATTATACAATCACAGAATGGTTTGGGTTGAAGGGACCTCAAAGCCCATCTAGCTCCAAGCCCCTGACATAGACAGGGGTAGCTCCCATCAGGTCCCCAGCCCCCAGAACATCTCCATGGCCTCCTTGGGACTCACTCCAACAGATCCATGTCCCTCTTGTGTTGTTGCCCCAGAGCTGGATCAGGACTGCAGGGGGGTCTCCCCAGGAGAATCCCCTCCCTGAGCTGCTGCTCATGCTCCGGGTGTGCAGCCCAGCACAAAGGGGGGTTCTGAGCTCAAGCACACACTGAAGCCGGGTTATGGGAAGCTTCTTGTCACCCAGCACCCCCAAATCCTTCTCCTCAGGGCTGCTCCATCCATTCTCCCCCAGCCTGTGTTTATGCTTGGGATTGAGCTGCCCCAGACGCAGGACCTTGCCCTTGTTGAACCTCATGAGGTTTGCACTGGCCGACACGTAAGGAAGGAAGGAAGGAGATAAAATCTTCATCTTTTTACTATTAAGTGTTAAACAAAGAGCTTCCCCTCCCACAGGCTACCATTTAACCCAGAACTAGACCCAGCCATTCAACTGAAAAAGAAAGGTACCATCTGAGCACAGATTTGTGAGCTATTTGGAGCAAAATGCTATGGATTTAGATGCGGACACATCCTGGCCTGTCTGCTCTACAATCGCATGCCAGGTTAATTCTCTCAGAAGAACCAAAGCTGCATCATGGAACATGCAGAATCACATCATAGAACGGATTTTGTTGGAAGGGACTTTAAAGAGCGTCACATCTGGTTCCAACCCCTGCCATTGAGTATTAAAAATGCAGTGATTGACTTAAGCACAAAAGAAACATCCTGCCTGAGACGGTCTCCAGATACAGGAAAGGTCTTTCTGAATATCAAGGGTTTGCCTGTTGTGCCTCTTACAGCAATGTCTGAGGAAAGCATCTGAACATAAGAACAAGTAAAATTGCCTTTCTGGCAGGGCAGAAACACATTACAATACTCATTTTTCCTCACAGGGATGACAATTCCCCTCCCTAATCCCAACGGAAAGCCTGTAAGGAAAATCATCAGTTGCACTACCTGACTCGTTCAGTTTGGCAAGAGACTGGCTTCAGGTATTTCTTGTGGGAAACAGAATTCATACCCTGGGAGATCTACTTATCTGCTTAATAAACATTTCATATCTATTATTTAGGGTTTATGTGGTGAGAGCAAAGTTAACTTTGCACAGAGCAAAATTCTCAAGTTCTGGTGATTTAGCAGAAAGTCCAGCAGTAAACCCAAGACAAATTACAGACTTTCCATAACAAATCAAGCAAGCAGTGATAAGAGCCAGCTTTTCAGCCCCCAGAAATACCACACCACCAAAAAAACTCAGGAGTCATCCTCTGGTCTGCATTGACAAAGGATGAGAAAACAGGCTGATAGATGAGAAAACCTGGGGATACACTCCAGTGGTACCTCCAGGCTTAGCACAGCTCCTGCTGTAGGCTGCAGGAAGGGTTTATGCTACTGCCATAGAAGCAGACCTGAGTAAAAGCATCTAGGCCTCAGGTCTAAAGACTTACTATCACCTCCTTCACAGGTGAAGGCAAAAACCCCACCTCTTACCTTTCACTGCCATAGAAGCAGCAGTGGTGCATACTGTATGGGAAAGCAGAAACCTGTTTTTGATGGGTCAAGAACAGAGAATATTTGACACAGGGCATAGGCACAGGCAAGGACCTCAGCATACTGTGGGATCCTTAGGAAGTTCAGCAAGGCCAAGGGCAAGGTTTTGCATGAGCACTGGGGCAATTCCAGGCACACAGGCTGGGGGAGAATGGACTGAAAGTAGCCCTGAGAAGAAGTAGTTGGGGGTACTGGTCTAGAGAATCTCCTCATGACCTGGTTGCAGTGGGTGCTGAGATGAGAACACACCTGTGTGCTGGGCTGCACCCCCAGAGCGTGAGCAGCAGGTCAAGAGAGGGGATTCTCCTCCTCAGTTGTCCTCTGGGGAGACCCCCCCTGCAGTCTTGATCCAGCTCTGGAGCAAAGGCATAAGACGGACATGGAGATGTTGAAGAGAGTCCAGAGGAGGACACAGTGATGCTGCAAAGGCTGGAGCAGCTCTGCTCTGGAGCCAGGCAGAGAGAGCTGGGCTGGGTCAGCCTGGAGAAGAGAAGGCTCCTCAGGGGGAATATTAAAGCAGCTCCAGTGCCTAAAGGGGCTACAAGAAACCTGGAGAGGGGCTTTGGACAAGGGCCTGTAGGGACAGAACAACAAGGAAGAATGGCTTTAACCTGCCCGAGGAGAGACTGAGGTGAGCTCGTAGGTGGAAGTTCTTCCCTGTGAGGGTGCTGAGGTGCTGGCACAGGGTGCCCAGAGAAGCTGTGGCTGCCCCATCTCTGACAGTGTTCAAAGCTAACTTGGACACGGGCTTGGAGCAACCTGCTCTAGTGGAAGACGCCCATGCCCAGGGCAGGGATTGGAACTGGATAAGCTTTAAGGTCCCCTACAACCCAAATCACTCTGTGATTCTATGCCAAGGCAAAGGTGTCGCTGCCCCTCTGACAAATCTCAGTTCAAGCTTTTCAAGAGATTTCCTACAAACATACCTACCAAACTCATCCTCTGCCACATCCAAATATGACCCACAGAACATACAACTGCCACTTTTCCCCTCTGATGTGCTCTCTCCAGGATGCCAAGGTGCCCATTATATCCATGTGTTTTCCATTTAATACATCAAATACTCTTCAAACTAATATTGCAGAGATAAAAAACGTAATAAAAAATAGAAGGCCTGAACACCATGCAAAGTAGTATTCCCTAAGTTAAATTAATTTATCATTTTTAGCCACATGGCTCAATACATTCATGTACCTTGGCTGAAAAATCACATTCCCGAGAAGTTTCTACTCCCACAAGGAAAATGACACCCAGAATATCCCAGTTCTGCCTGAACATATTTCCTACTTAACCTTTCCAGAGACCAAACAGGAGGGAAACCCTGGCCTTCTATTGGCCCCATCCATCAAAAGATTCCAGGGCCATTTAATCAATGAAAGGCACAAACTTTAAGAAAACAACAATCACGGGCTGGAGCCAGGACTAACACAACCAGCGCTGAGGGAAAATGTCGGCAAGGTGGTCAGACAGAAAGCCTGCCTGGCAGCAAGGAACACTGCTGCAACATTCCCAGTGGAGCTGTTAAATGGAGTATTAAAGTTCATGGATTACAGAATGAAGAGCTGAAGTTCATACCCACAGAGCTCTGGAAGCCATACTGCAGTGGCAAGAGGACAGCTAGAAAAGCTGACAACTTGTCCCTTAGTTCAGGCTCATCTGTTAGTGGCACCATAGGCAAGAACCACCTGGGGGGTTCAGAAAAGTAGATTAGACATCAGGCTGCCCACAGGAACAGCACTTGGCTCCTTGCAAAACAACCTTCTATAGGACTAAAACAATATAGGGAGAAACCAGGACGGGGAGCAGACTTTCATGCAGCTACTCCTGAACACAAGAGAAGAGGAGAGCCCTGCTAGTGCACGTGAGCATTTCCTGCTCCAGGCACAAAGCTTTGGCTGTCACAACCCAGCTGAACAGATGGCAACAGCGCTGTAGTTTGCTCAGTCCACAGATGAAAGGTCCTGCCAGTCTTACACAGCACAGAATACTCTCACTGCTGTCAGTCACAGGGAGAATGGCTTTGAGCATTTGCAAGTGAGCACAAAGATGAATACTGGAACTTTGGACTGAGTAATCTGTGAACCAGCAAACACCCCAACAGCAAGAAAACCTTGTCAGAAGTAACTACTTGAGTCAACAAAACACAAGCTCCATACCTGCTCCAGTTAAGCACAAAAGCCTGAAGCAAAAAGCAGACAAGGGTTGAAGCGTAACAGCTGAGAGAGGGGGATCATGGCAATCCATTACCTCTACAGGACTGCCAGGAGAAGTGCTCTGATCAACAGCAGCATCTCATGGCATGCATTTTCAGCAAGTGTCCCTGCAATGGGGAAGGCCCCTCAGAAGACGTCTCGGAGAGACTTCTACTCTTGGAACAGAAAACTTTGTGACTACTCAATAACCAGCTGGAAGGAAGTCTCCATCCACACATATCTTCCCATGCGGCAGAGTAGCAGAACGTCCCTCACCTTATGCTGAGGCAGCAAGCACTAGCTGCCAGCCAAAGGACGGATGCTATTCAAGCAGACCTGCAGCTCAGCCTCCACAGGGGGAATCTTGCACTTTCTTTTGTCTGAAAAGTCAATGCTGAGGTTTTTGGACATATACAACAGCATTTGAAAACTCAAATTCACGCAGACAGGTAATAAGGGAAGACTTCTGCTGCTATCTGACCACCTCAGTCTGCAAGGGTACTGCACATCTGTGAAATATAAGTGGGTAAATGATCCTATCAACATCCTATTTTCCTGTAGTTCAACATCAGCCAGAATCCTCATGGATAAAACAATTCCCAGATCACAACTCAGGGCTCCAGAGGGGTTGAAGGTTGCTTCCCTGAGCAACTGCTGTGCTGGAGGAAAAGCTTTACAGGGGGTCATTAAACCACAACTCCATCTG
This sequence comes from Forpus xanthops, assembly GCA_032466535.1. NCBI lineage: Eukaryota > Metazoa > Chordata > Aves > Psittaciformes > Psittacidae > Forpus > Forpus xanthops. The sequence continues at coordinate 7,902 of JASSUY010032930.1, forward strand.
CTGCACAGTTCTGCCAACATTTGTTTTGATTTGGGAAACTTCTGTGGACACACCATAAGGACTGATTCCCAAAGGAAACAAAAGAAAACTAACAATGTGCCTGTCTCCACCCAAAAGTCACTCCCTTATAGTTGAGAATTGGGCCAGTCACATTTTTATTCCTTTCTTCAGTGCTACAGCAATCATAACTAAAATCCAGGCAAACGTGATTCAAGCAGCAACCCAAAGCTCCACTTGCTAAAATCACAGGCCAGAAAGTCTGGGATAACTCACCACTTCACCCTGTGAAGGGGGACACAGCCCAGTTCCACGCACACAACCACACCAGCTGCTTTGCCACCAAAGCCTCACACCTAGGGCTCTCCTGCATGTTTGTTCATAGCAGATGATGCGTAACAGCTCTCTTCCTTTAAAACCTACCAACCCATCCTTGTTTGGGCAGTGCTGATGGGCCACAGTGACCAGCCCAATTGAGCTGGGTCAGACTGACTGTTGCAGGCTAGCTTAGAGACCGAGGGCATGGGTCTTTAGAGGCTCTGAACAATCCAGGCTTTGATGAGTTTGAATACATTTCGAACTGTTAAAGAGTAACCATAGATAAGTTAAGCATCAACCCTTGTAAACTCTTATAGATACTGCTGAGCACTTCTATGTAGGCTGGCCACTTGCGTTGGAATGAGTGTGAATTTTAGTCAGTACAAAAGCCCGAGACTTGTGCAATGTGAGGGAGGCAGAGCCTCTGCGGGGATGCCTGCAGAGAGTGAGCTTGCCAACTTGCACTGCAATGATGCTGCTTGGAGCTGGTTTTCTAATTGTCTTTACAGGGCTGTTGCACCATATTTTATATATATATATGTAAGATCATGTAATTAATGAATATTAGCTGCATAAATATATTGGTATAACTTAGCATAAGTGTTAGGCCTGACTGCAAGTCATGATAAAACTCAGCAAAGAGAAGAGTTAAAAACAAGCTGTCCTTAGGCTGGCTGGAAAGTCCCGAATATTTGCAGGATCCTGATAAAGGAGGGATGAAGGGAGATGCACATCCAGAGAAAGTCCCGAAAGCTAACCTTGGTAGAAGTTCCTGTTGTTAGCAAGATATGGATCCGGGAGACAATGATAAAGAACTATCTGATTAACAATTGGACTTATGCCCATGGACAGCAACCGTTAGTCAATGATAAGTAAAAATAGTGTGTGGACAACAAATGTGTTTGTGACAGCGTATAAACACAGGTTTGTAGTGTAACAAATCGAGTTTGTTCTGTCACTCATTGAGTTGACACTGCTCTGCCACCACCCTCTGGACTCTTTGTCACTATGGGTAACCCTCGCCCACCATGGGTAACCCTTATCCCCAACAAACCGCAACAACTGACCTCCTACACAGAGAGCACAGATCCAGCCCAGGCTACCACCAGAAACTGGCAAAGGCTCTGCCAGTGGCAAAGAGGAACATCATTTCCTTGTGCAAAAGCTTAACTGCATTATTACAAGAAAATGTTTTTCACAATTACACTGAAAAAAAACCCATATGGTTTAGCACATGTTAGTACTCCATGCAACACGCAAACAGTTTAATGCCATGTTATAGCATCCAGCTCCTTCTGTAGAGCTGAAAGAATGCTACTTCTGTTCTCTTAGTGCCACTCTCTTCTGCTGAGAAAGCTTTTTGGAAAGACTGCAGCTCATCTGCACACCCACAGCACCTACCAAAATGCAATCCTCATCTCATGCCAAGCCTTTGCAAACCAACAGCAAGAGAGGCATGTCAGAAGAGCACCTCTGATACATGAACAAGGACAAGTGAATGCTTTGCCTGCTTTGGCAACACAACTATCAGCAAAGGAAGCAAAATTGTGCCTCACCTTGGAACGGGAAAGAAAAAGCAGCTCCCACCATCCAAAGCTGCTGTTCACACAGAGCAGGGGGACACTGGACAAGGTGAGGATGTGTTTGCATTTGAGGGCCACCTACAAACTGCACTGACCACTGCAAGCAAGAACTTGGAAAGCTGCTGCAGCTGCAGGCCCAGCCTGCAGGGCTTGACCCGCAGAACACGAGTGCAGCCTCTGCACCTCCTAACACCTGATTCAAACTGATTCATTTGATGATACACTGCACTCCCACAAGACATCCTTGTGCTACTCTCCTTGGATACAGCAATGAAATCCACTTGCTCCATGATTCTCCCAGTAACCATCCTCAGCAGATAACTGTGTGCATTGTTTTGCTGGCATCTCTCAGCTGTGTTATCTTGCTCACAAGCACCTTAGAACATGCCCAGGAAAAAAAAAAAGCACCTGAGCAATGCAGCACAAAGCTTCTGGGAAGCAAGAGGCAGATGGGCTGAGCTGCTGCAGGCCAAGCCTTGGTCAGCTCCAATCAGAGGTGCTCAAGAAAAGGCCGCAAACAGCACTGGGGGTGAATTTTAGACTTCCAGGCTTTTTTACAGCCATCAGCTCTGCTTCACTGCCCTGTTACTAACTAATTTCCAGCAGACTCAAGAACAGCAAGGGCTATGGCATCTACCAGCCTGGGCAAAAAGAAGTCTTCATTCACAGAGCTCATCACCCTTTATAGGCTCATCAACAGAGCCAGGACCATACCACACACGAAACACAAGGTCCAGCCTGAGCTTACCTTTAAAGTAACTTTTCTTTTTTCCCGCCCTTATTTATCAGGGACTTCCAAGTCCTACCCAGAAAAGGCAAGCCTCAAGAGCTCTTGTAATGATATTTATGATTTATAATCCTTTTCAGTAGACAATATTTAGAGAAGAAAGATTTGAAGGAAAGGGTGAAGTGTCTGTGACAAATCCAGATTTTAATGCTTGAAGTAGTCACCAAGCAGTTAAAGGATATTTATCAAAGCCTGTTTTAAAGTGTAGGCTCACACTGAATCCTGAGCCACAGCAGCAGAGGTCAAAGCCCAGCCCAGCCAAATGAGCTGCTGCAGACAAAAGCAGTGCTCCTACAGGAATCATTCACACATTAAGAGTTCCAGGACTGCTCTAAACATGCACATCAGTTTTATTTGATTTTAAATCTGACAGTTAAGTACCCCAGCCTCAGGCAGGTAGCTTAAAATACAGCGAACCATTCTTGTAGACTCCAAGAAATTTCTGCCTACAACTCAAAGTTGCAGACAACTCTTTTTCTGTAAGCGTTATACCTCAAGCACCTTGTATTTTAACACTCACTGCCTCATTTCAAATAGAACTTCACCAGAAGTTTCTTCATCCAGTGTCAGCAAGGTTTGGTCTTGCACAGCCCTCACATCCTCACAAAGGGGGCGACAGACAGTCCCAGCCCTGGTGAACACCTTCCCATAAAATGGCTTTTCAGGGGAGAGTGCCAAAGGGGATCAGGAAACATCCCCCATAGCAAACGCACACAGAAGGAAACAAACTTCTTGACCACATATTGTTTCCTGTAAATCCCATCTCATTCTTGCTCTCTCTCTCACACACATTCCCATTTTTTCTTTACATTGCAAATGTGACCCTCAGCATCATTAAACTTTTTGTTTGAGAAATCAAGAACATTAATCTCAAAATGTGTCAGGAGAATATGCCCATTTGATTGCTTCCCAGCCCATCAACAAAAAATTTGGGTATTAACATCGCTATTACTCATGTCTGCAGTTTATAAATACAAAGGTTAATAAAGCCATTTCACTCCCTGAGAACAAGTCTAGATTGATCTGTCTTTCTAGTTTATCACAGTCTCCCAGCTGTAGGAAATAATCTGCCTGAAGAAATAGTGTCCTGTGATTAACAGCAGTCCTGCAGGCCACAAACACACCCCTTAGAGCTCACATTTGATCTGATAAATGCATTTCAGGGGAGTAACTTTGGTGGACAGGGAAAATGTGCCACAACTGTAGAAGTCCACTTAGTTACTAAATTCACTAAGAACAACCACTGCCTTCTCCTGATGCATGAAAGCCATTTGGAGAACAGGTTGTAGGCCTAGAAAAAAAGCAGCTGGAAGGGTGGTAAATGCAGAGAAAGCCCAGACCTTCACCTACCTACTTGTGCATCATCCATGCCTGCCTGGCATCACAGCCTTGGATCACCAGGCACTCAACAGAAGCAGCCTCAGACCTCCCCAAGTCCTTTTACCCACTGGTAATTAACCACAGTCCTATTACCTGCTGGTGAACTTCCAGTAATTCCCCTCAAGAAACCGCAGGCATTATCTGCACTCACATCAAGGTTTGGGTCCAGCTCAGGACCCTGACTGGCATCTTTGGCAACTATATCCCCTGCAGCAAGTTCCAAAAGTTGAATTACCCAGCAAACAAAAGGCTGGCTTTTAGCAGCTCTGAAGTAGACACCACCACATAGGATGTGATTTGGTAAACCAAGTGTGGGATTTACTTTTGTATCAGCCACCATTTTATATATTTGAATGATTTCCTGCTGCCACCCAACTTCATGTCAATTTTTGTGCTCGCTCAGTGTACAAAGGCACCATCATCTTTGACTGTGCACCTACACATTCAGAAGCTCTTTGAAACTCCACCTCTTTCCAAGCAACAGTAGCTCCCTGAAAGCAGTTCCTAAGTAGAATAGCTATGACTGACAGGAAAAAGAGCTTCTGGCATTCACCTTGAACTACTGAATTCATCTGCCTGACCCAAATGACTGCAAGAACCCAGCATCTGTCTCGAGCCCTTTGATGGTACTTTGTGAAGTGCACTGAAGCACAGTGAAAAAAGTAGTAGAACAGAACTCAGCCATGACTTCCATCAGGTCAGGCAACAGGAGATGGATGCAAAATTAAATTAAGATCACCTGCAGAGATGTGATAAAATGTTTATTAGATAAAAACTCCACAGCTTCACTCTGACAGCCCATAACAAGCAGGACAACAAGGAATTCTAACCATTCGTGACAGTATATCTGTCTTACCAACAAGTGATTCTCATTAGAGGCACTGCCTGCCTGCAGGAGAGATCAAACCTGGACACTAAGTTGCTGAAAATTAACTATATTGCACAGGCAGAGCCTGCTATTCCATCTCCTATATGCAGAGGAGTTAACAAACAACACTGACATCCACAAAATCTGTGCTCAAAACTGTTCAGGAACATTTCAAACCCAAGTATCTTTGTGTATGAAGAAGCACCTGATAGAATCCTGAAGTGCACCAGCTCTCTTTAAACTTGTTACCTTGTGTGTGGATAGCTCAGCTACAAAAACCCAAAGCATTGCCTGTGCTGGGAGGGATTACTGCAAGACAACAGATGATGCCAGTGTAAAACAAGCGTTCAGCGTTCTGCAAGGGAAAACATGGCTCAAGGGACAAGGCAGCTCATGTGGAAAAGAAAACTTCCTGCTGCACAAACTCACAGCCACTGAAGGGAGGATGTGACTTAAACAGAGATTTAAACAACTATATCTTAATGCCTGGGAGCAGGAGAGGATGATCATGTTAAATTACTGTCATAAATGCAGATCATCCTGCTCTTGCATATCAAGTCTTCAGCATTTATTTTCATTATAGTAATTAATTGCACCTACATGACTATTTTACAATTCAAGTGGTTGCATATGCCTGCTGTGGGTTAACTTGCACATTCCCCGTGAGATACAACACCCAGATATAGTCATTCCTCCTCCAGCTAACGAAGGACAGCCAGCAGCTCAGGCTTCTCAGGATATATACACAGACCTATCTTCTGCCATTGCTCCACTCAAGAGAGCTGAGGACTTACATGAAGTCACCGCTGAAAGCCCTTTCACCTCTACCTGCTCTGGTTACAGAAGCTTGAAACCAGAAATGTAGATTACAGCTAGGCTCATCAGCCACACAGAACAGGAATAGAGGGGCCAGGAATGAGAATGACATCATTTAAAGCTTCAAAATGAACCCAAAATCCTAGACACGACTAGAGCAGCGCAGCTCAGTGGCATCAGTGACACAGAAAGGAAGATCCATGTCTTAGGGCCTCCAATCTCACCAGCTCACCACAACTCATATAAAAAAAGGGCCAGGACACTTCCATGCACGAGAGTGTACTTCCAGTCCCTCAACACCTGCACTCTCAGGATTTCACCATTTCCACAGGCAAGAGGGCAGCATCCAACTGTCATAGTAGAACAACCGTTAGTCATTGGATCAGAACCACAGCTCACTGCTGCAGATGAGTGTTTTTGCATGGCAGCACTTTTCACTGACCGCTGGTGGCAAGTACACACAGGCAGGAGAAGAGAAAGGACCACAGCACAACCACACAGGGACAGAGATTGAGCCCTTCTCCCTCCAATACGTTCATCTTCTCATGCAAGCTGCAATGCATCAGGTCCATACAAGCTCAGCGGCAGAAGCTCTAATGCAGCAGCCTGCCTTGCCCCACATCACTGGAGCTACTCTCCTCACAGAGCTCGCTACAAGCAGTGGGAATGATTTTACCACCTTTCCCCTCCCTAAGGTAAGAACAGAGATCCCGTGCTCTCCCCCCAGAGCACGCAGCCTCCTGTGATCCAAGGCCTGGAGTTTCAGGAAAAAGCTGTGAGAAGTCCACAGTATAGAGCCATGCAAGGCAAGGAAGGTGCAGCTACAGACAGAGGTAGGTTTGTTGAGGAAGGGGTGGAGGGCAGCTCAAGGATTCACAGGGAAAGACCCTACCACAGAAAGACTGCTAAGGGGGAAATAGTCAGCAGGTGGCAAGACAGACATCCCAGGTCCCTCCTGGGCACACCCTTACCATCCCAACTGCCAGCTGCTCAGCCAGCAAAAAGTGTGGGGAACACAGGAAGCCTTAGCCTAGTATCTATGTGTACCCTCATTTTTTCCTGTGTACCAGATAAAGGAGTCTGATGTATTCTGTTGTATTCTGTTGGCAGACTGAACACGAAAAAGAAACATGAATGGACCCATACAGGAAGGGTAACCTTAACCCTAGCATAAAGCAGGATTAAGGTTGTCTTTGCCAGGCTCAGCACAGATCAGATCAAGCTCCCACAGGCAGATCCAGTAACAAGATTTGTGTTTAGACACTGGACATCACAGCAACAGAGGTTGATATTCAGATCTCAACAGCAGAAGTCATTTTCCCCCTGACTGACAATAAAAGGTTACGACTGTAGTATTTGCTCAGTGAACAAGTCCCAGTCAGCCAGGAAATACATTTAACACACCTCCAAGTATAGTTTTGTCTGGGGACAGGTTCTCCAATAGCTCTTATTTTACTCTCCCTTTAACTAGATCCAACCAATGCAAATCCAGCAAGTGTATTTTAATCATTTCAACTGGTCACTGACAAAGACACAATAATTCCACACTCACTCAAACAGCTGTACCTTTGCTTCCCTCATGTGCCTCATGATGTTGCCAAGATCTTCAACATCAACGACAGATTTTGCCTCTCCAGCTTCCTCAGCATCAGCCTCCTCCTCACTACTGCTTTCAAACAACTCCTCTGCCTGTGTAAGAGATCAGAGAAAATTCCAAGTGAGCAATGTATCTGAATGTTAAACATTGGATCTTCATCTGTGCTAATCAGTGAAATCAGCTCTCACACTTGGCAAAGATACTGCAAAACAAGAAACAGTCTACCAATAACCTGTAGAATGTGTACAAGATGTATTTAACCCTGGGGCTTTCTTTGGTGTGTATTTAAGAGTTCAGCAGCACAGACTGCCTGAAGCTCAGCCCAGCTTTCTTGTCACTAGATCACTCCCTTTCCCTCGTGTCCATCTGATCCCATGACAGGCAGAGAAGTTAGACTCCCACAGTGTACTGTGACCATCTGGAAGCCTAAAGCCCTTCAATTCCTCCAAGTGCCCCTTGGTGCCTGATGAACAGGGAGTGAGATATCTGCTTTCCAAATCAAACTCTTCACAGAGCAAAAACATCGTCTCCTTTTTGTACACAGGCAAGATACAGTAGAAGAGCACTGGTGTAACAGCAATGTTTATTCCTCTGGTCCTGCAGCAGGCAGCACCCTCAAACTCACTCAGCCAGAAGAGACTTTGTTTTCCTACAAAATTCAACATGGCCATTACAGTCATTTGCAACCCACAGCAAATGCCTTGCCGGAAGGATTAAAGTGCCACAGCAGCTCTGGGACTTGCACTATAGAGCAAGAGAGAGGATTTCTTATTCAAGCCTGCAATCAACAAACACTAGAAGATACACAAATGATTACAGACACACATTCAGAGCAAATACAGGACTTGCTCAGATAACATTCCCCAACTGTCTCTGGAAAAACCCTGGGATGCAGGCAAAGCACCTAAATTTCACCAAGTTTAAATGGAAGCGGGTTAACTACTCACAGAGAACTAAATGTGAAGTGAACCTGGCCACGAGGTAAAGCAAAGGCTTTGAAGAGAACACAGACTGCCTCCCTGGAGCATGTATACACACACATATACCTCCCCCGACTCAAGAGGAACACTCCCTCATCGTAACACATGCCATCTAGCCCAAGTCCATCAGCCATCACTAATTCTTTGGTCCTTTTGGGGTGGCTTATTCTGCTTGTTATCTGCCATGGGATCTCATCAATCTTCCCTCTCTGCTCCAGAAAAATGAAGTTTCAAGCTCCCACAGCACCCCTCTGGGCTGTACAAGAAAGGAGAGAAGTCAAACAGTGCTCTAAGGGATACTAAACCAGAAATAACGTCCCACAGATTTGGCCTTTACCTCAGTATTCTCATATTCCGATGCCTCATCATGATCTGAACTCCCCTTGCTCTGCTTCCCTGGAGATTTGCACTTCCCTTTCTTACACTTTCCACTGCAGGGCTTCTTTTCCCCTCTGCAGAGCGCCTGAAGTCGACTGACAAACTTGGCTTTCCAGGCTTCAAAGTCAGCCTCAATGGTGCCATGCTTGCTCTGGGCAACGTTACAGTCCCCCTCAGCACGAGTCATGATCCGGCTGGCGCTGAGCATCCACAGCCACCTGTCAATATTTCTTCCAACCTGGGACAAGATCAAAGTTAGAGGGAAATTAAATGAAGGCCAAGTTAAACAAAGTAGACAACTAAGAAAGCAAGGACCAAGCCTGGAAAGAGGGCTGCAGAGGACTGCAGGACAGGGACTTCTGGACTCTTCCTCACCTGCTGGCTCAGAGCACACATTCTGAGCACCACCACACCTGGATAAAACATGATGAAAAAAATGCTTCCCTGTGAGGGTGCTGAGGCGCTGGCACAGGGTGCCCAGAGAAGCTGTGGCTACCCCATCCCTGGCAGTGCTCAAGGCCAGGTTGGACATTTGGGCTTGGAACAACCTGTTCTAGAAGTGGAAGGTGTCCCTGCCCATGGCAAGGGGTTGGAACTGGAAGAGCTTTAGGTCCCTTCCAACCCAAAGCATTCTAAGATTTGAAAACACCTCTGCTATCAAACCCTTGTGATAAGAGGTGAGCTCTGGAAACAAGCTCCTTTATGCTTGGTCAAAACAGCAACATGCCTAACACATTTCCTGTGACTCCAGTTACAAAAACATAACAACCAGGTAAGAAGTCATGCCATTTTTCTGACCAAGATGAAACAAGGCTCAGATACTGTCATATGCCCACTTCCATGGACAACCTGTGCCAGTGTCTCACCACACTCACAGGGAAGATTTTTTTTCCTAATGGCGTATCTCAATCTCCCCTCTGGCAGGTTAAAGCCATCCCACCTTGTCCTATCCCTACAGGCCCTTATCCAAAACCCCCCTCCAGGTTTCTCATCAGCCCTTTCAGGCACTGAGAGCTGCTGTAAGGTCTCTGCAGAGCCTTCTCTTCTCCAAGCTGAACCAGCCCAGCTCTCCTAGACTGGCTCCAGATCTCAGCTGCTCCAGCCCAGGCAGCATCTCTGTGGCTCAATCCAACAGCTCCACATCGAACGTATTGTTGCCCCAGAGCTGGATGCAACAAGGGGGGCGGGGGGGTGTCTCACCATAACGGAGTAGAGGAGGACAACCACCTCCCTCAACCTGCTGGCCATGCTCTTTTGGATGCGGCCTAGGATGCCATTGGCTTTCTGGGCCAATTCTCACACAGATTACCAGTAATGGGCAGGTATGTAGTATTTAAGATAGTTCAGCCTTTCAGAGGAGCAGAAATAAAAGAAAGGTGTACAGGAGATACTTACTGTGTTGTAATGATCAACATATACAGAGTTCCCCAAGCCAAACACAGCATATCTCAGGCCCTTCAGATAAGCTTTCCCAAATCGAAAGTCATTCGCAGCCTCTTCTAACCACCTACAGAACCAGGCTGCGCTCTCAGTTGGCTGCCCGTCTGTGTATGTAGCCACCAAGAACACACAGATGTTCCTGCTGGTTGTCTAAGAACAGAAGCAGAACACAAGAGAAAAGATCACTCAGTTCTTCTGAGCACTTCAGGAAGAGAGCTGGAACATGTAGGCACCTAAAAGAAGTCAAAAGATGAGATTTTTCCTGACTGCCTGAATAGTTTCTGGTGTGGGATGCTGCTGGTGATAATCCCAACCATGGTGGATGGCTAACCTCCCTGCAAAGTCATCTTAAATTAACCAAAAGAGAACAAGCTTTCTTTTCCCTTGCTTAATAGTGGTAAAACAGAACGGGACACCTATCTTCCTTACCCCAATCAACAGCTTCCCAAACACACTCTTGCAGCAATAACGTCTCCCATAGACTAAAACAGCAACTATTAATATCAACAGAAGAAAAATCCATCAAGGATTCCCCAGTAGAAATACTGATCACAAGTTTGTAAGTCCAAAAGCTGCAGAAGGATCACCATCCACTTGCTCCAGTTTTGAACCCTTCCCAGGTGTACACTGTCATAGACAGAACAGGGGCCCTGGTGCAGGCACTGTCCATTATTCACAGATGAGTTACAAAGCTGGCTTGTACAAAGCCACACTCAGCGCCACATGTCCTACACTAGCCTTTCCTCAGCACTTTCAGCAGTTAGCTATTTGTTGCCAAAGGCCGACGGACTGCACTTGCTTCCATGGAAGGAATGCAAATTTCAACACGCAGCTGTGGGGATTTCCAGGACAACTGGAGAGAAAAACAAGATAATAGCCTTCACAACCCCAGGAAAAGCTTGGATTTATTATTCCCATTTACAACATACCTACCTCCTCTAATAAGCGATCATCTGGATCATAGTCTCCCATGCTAATGACTTCCACTGGCACATTAAGAGAAATAACTGCCTCAGCAAGAGCTCTGCCAAATCTCTGAAAAATGAACATAGAAAGTGACCAAGTGCTACAAACCAGGTGTCTGAGAGGTCAAACAAGCCCAGCTGTGCCCAGAGACAAGACTTCTCCCAGCATAGCAAGAATATACTGGCTGGAAGAAGAGAATCACATGAGTTTTATGATTAGTGATTTTATATTTACACACACAAATGAAATTTATTTCTGAAAAAGCACCTGAAAGAGCCCTTCTCTCTAAGGAGAACAGCTAGCAAATCAAGAGTATATTCAAGGCCAGGGTGGACGGGGATTGGAGCAACCTTGTCTAGTGGAAAGTGTCCCTGCCTGTGGCAGGGGGTTGAAACTGGATGAGCTTTAAGATCCCTTCTAACACAAACCAGGCTGGGGTTCTGTAATATTGTAAGAGTAAACTTTAAGCCTCATAATAAGGTCTCTACTGCATACCTCACATAAAGGCAATAGTAAATCTCTTATTTTTATAGACTTTTCACCTATCTTTCAGGTCGGGCAATGACTTCTCATGACCTAAGCAACTCTGAGTTTTACAAGCTGTAGTGTTTCTAAGGCAAGCAACAAACTTCAACATTTCAACCCACGTCATGCACATAGAAAAAAGTAACTCATACCTTTGCTGTGCCAGTCTGAGACCCATAGAAAATCTTTACCCCGGCAACATAGACCTCCTTTCTCTGCAGGGTGGCACATTCATTGACTAGCTTCTCTTCTATCCCTTCAGAAGAAACTTGATTCCAAGTGTATTTTTCATCCTGTGAAACAAGCACTGGGTCGTGTTCCATCCCTTTTCAAAACAATGGTAGCCCCATTTTTCTCAAAAGCATTGAAAATTCCAGTCCTGTGACCAGACTCTCAGTAGCATGCAAATGGAACAAAGCATTTGAGTGTCTCTCACCCTACAGAAACACACAAGCAGCTTTCTCCGAACTAGGCCATGCTACAACAAGCTCATCTCGCACACCGCTAAGATAACAGGCTCTGGCTGAAGCCAAAAACTTCCCAACTCATGCAGCAGAACTTCACTCACCTGAATGAGGATTTAAATTCCTGAGTGGCCAAATCCCACTCTGGTCCCAAACCCAGCCCAACCTTATCATTAACATCACAGGAAATGTGAGAACACTGTGCAGAAGGAGAGTGATTTGCCTGAAGTGACAGAGCAACCCAGGCTGACACACTCCTTCAGTAACAAACAGGAAGCATTCAGCTGAGTTCTGCTGTAACATCAGAGCAACAAGGGTGCTCAGTTACCCACAAACATAAGACAACACAGACTGAGGATTACAACCATCAGACACACTGAACTACAGTTGGCACATGCAACAACCCAGGTGAGCCTACAGTGAAGGAGCACATTTGACTGCACCAGTGGCTGCCTTTCCCCAGCAACTACTTGCTTTCACACAGATTTTTGGGCTCCTCTTAACACACTTATATGCTCTGTTACCTTCTTTCGGGGTTTACAGGTGGAGAACTGAACAACAATCCAAATGCTGATCCCAAAAGCCACTGCAGAATATATGTAAAGCCTGTGCAGCCATAAGGACACCAGGCAAGTAGAGAAGAAGCTCCAGGTGTCCATTGAGACATCTAAATCTAAAACAGATCACAGACTTAGCAAGAGCAGATTCCAACAGCATGAACTGAGAATGAACATAACAAACCCAGCCATCCCACACCTGCAAGCTCAGGCCATCAGCCTGAAGCCAGGCTCTGCCAAACACAGCCTTTGGCTACAAGCAAGACACTACAAAGAGCCTTCACCTTCTCAGAGGTGCACCAGCCGAGCTCCACCTCTGTTTAGACTGTGCTATGGAATCTCTGGGTATTCCTTAGAGAGCATCAGTTGCTACAAGCAAAGGCAGAAAACACTTGAGCTGTGTAAGTGTCTGAAAAGAAGCAGTCCCTGTGAAACACCCAGCATATCATACTGGCCTTAGTCTTGCACAGATCCAATATGTGCAGATCTCTCGAGCTACAAAGCTCCATGGGAAGGGGGAAAGCACCTCCAAGTGCTTGCTGCTGAGCACAACCCTTGCTCCTGCACGAGGTGCCACACTGCTTAGAAGAGCTTTGACGCAGCTTCAAAGCCAGACCAAAACCTCGATTCAGGTCACAACCTTGACGGGAAGCCCTTCACAGCAACACTGAACCTCCCAAGGACCAGAGCTGGGAGCGCTGCGGCTCTGCGGCAGCCTCGGCGAACCCCTCGAGGGGCGCTCCAGGAGCCTGCAGCACCCCAGGAACCCCGCTCCCCGCCGTGCAACCCCTGCAATTCCCTATGGAACACCCCCACCTCCCCCGTGCCCGACCGCCGCTGGAGCTCTCCCCCCGCCCCTCATCCCTGCTCCTGCCCTACACCTGCCCCTCTGCACGCACCATTAACCCCTGCTCTGAGCTCGCCCAACCCAGGGAACAGCGGGAGACCCTCACACAAACCTCTCATCCCCTTGCCCCGAAACCACCTCACGGGTATTACCCCACACCCAGCCACTACCCACCAGCACATCCTCTCCGCTGCACTTACCTTCCACACACCCCCGAGCTCCTATACGGCCAACCCCCGCTCCGCCATTCCCACACACACACGGTCCCGCTCCCTCAGGCAGCTCCCTGCCCTCGCACGGACACCGCTTCCCTCCGCTCCGGCCACAACGCAGCACCCGCTACTGCGGCCCTCACCACCGCAGAGCTCCCGCCTCAGCCTGGCGACCGTCCCCAGACGCCGCGCACGCTTTACCTCCGGAGGGATTTTGCAGACGGACAGGGAGGCGGGAATGCGCAGGGGCGAGCCCAGAGGAACCAAGGCAAGGCGGCCCCAGCCAATGACAGCACAGCGCTGGGCGGCCCCAGCCAATGACAGCACAGCGCTGGGCGGCCCCAGCCAATGACAGCACAGCGCTGGGCGGCCCCAGCCAATGGAGAACCGGCGCGGGGCAGCTCAGAGCGCAGCCATCCCGTCACGTGGCAGCCGCGGTCGCGTCCATTTTAACCCGCGCGCCCGGCAGCCGTCTCCTTGATGGGGCCGTGGTGCGAGCTCGGCGCGGCGGGAAGCGCTTGGGGATCGCCGGTACCGCAACGAAGTCCTGGGAAGGCGCAGCGCAGCGCAGCGTGGGGACGGTCGGTGCCGTCGTGGCCGGAGGCGGCTCCGGTCTGTGGTGACAGGCCCTGGGGCATCCGGTGTGAAGACGTGGCTGTGGCGGAGGCAGCCCCGTGCGGGAGCGGTTGTAGAGCCCAGGAGCTGGCATGGCCCGAGCCGGGAGGAGCGGGGAAACGGTGTGAGGCGGGCCTGGGATGACGGGGCCAGGCCTCGCCTCTGCTGCCGGCAAGAAACCGTGCTGGGAGGCAGCGCCCGAGGTGGGGTGGGGTGAACCACGCTCTTCCTGCTGGAAGAGTTCCGCTATCAAGGCTGGATGAATGGCTGTGCATTTATTATAGTCTAGTTTTGTTACTGTTGTTCTAGTCTTTTATACTGTTGTTGATCTATTGTTGTTATTGTCTTCTTCCACCACAGTTGACATATTGGGGTTTTTACTACCATTTTATTGCTGGTTTACTGGAATATGCAATCTTCCCTCGTTCACCTTCCCGCTTTTTAGGTCCTCCACTTAAAATAAACAGTCTGTATTCACATCTGCCTTCACCATGTGTGGTTCCTGGGCATGGACACAAGGTGCCACTTTCCAGCACCCTCTGCTTGTGGGTACTTGCTTCCCTTGTTCAAACACAGCTGTGTGGTTGAACAACACATTACTATTTTCACTATTATTATGATTTGTTATTATTTCACTGTTTTTTCTCCACTTTGCCTCTGCTTTGAGCAGCTGCAATTTTCAGGGAAAGACTGCACAAATGTGCTGAATTGCCGCGCTGTGTTTTCTGTTGAGTCGGTGTTTCCTGTGAGGAGTCTTCAGCCCAGCCCAGTCCATGGTCAGGCAGCGGTGAGCCCTTGAGGATGCTCTGGAGACACCTCTGAGATTAAACAACAGTGAACAGCCTGGGGCCAGGTCTGCTGCCCCATCAGCAAGTACTAGCTCTTACCTGTGGATGCTTCTCATGGTGCTATAGCATCTGGTTTGCAGAGGGTCAAGGACGGACAAGTGCCTTGGCAATGGCAGCTAGAGGAGTCTTTACGCTCTCAAGCAGAGATGGATGGGATAAATGAAGCATCTATGGTGCTCCCCAATCCCAAGGATAGCAGCAGCATTCTCTGTATGGCTGGGAGAGGGCTGGCAGGGAAGCTGGGGCAAGGTGCAAGCAGGATGGGGCAGCCGCAGGCTGCATATGCAAGAGCTCCTGCACTTGCATCACCCTTTCCTGTCAGTCACCTGCAGCTCCTCTGGCATATGCCTGCAAAAGGCTCCCTTGAGTAGTCCCCTGAGGACCTGAGCCAGCCCCAGTGCTACAGCTGTGCTCACTGCATGGGAGCACTGCCGATGGGAAAAGAGGAACCACAGGGCTGGAGATGGAGCCCTGCCCCTCCCATGGGCAGAGTGTGAGCATTCCTTGCAAGGCTTCTTTGAAATGGCAGCACAGCAGCAGCACCCTCCTCTGTCCCCAGCTCCGAGCAGAAAGACCTGAAGGAACATGAGGGCTGTGCGACTCAATACAACACATTTGTCCCCAGCAAGGACACCCTAGATTACAACGGGTACCAGTGCCAGGCTGACCCCTGAGAGCTCAGGATCAGCCTGCAAAGCCCTTTGTAGCTGTAAAGACCAAAGATTGCTCTGGCTGCATTAAACCCCAATCCAGTTCTAAGCACAGCTTTCCCCTGAACCTCAAGTGTGGCAGCTTGGCATCTGCTGAGATCAGAAACCTGGTCATTTGCATTTGGCTTACTATTTTTCATGGGGATTCCCTGTGTGCCCCCACTCCCTCCCGCGAAGTTGGGTACCCCTGACCTGGCCCATGGGGGTCATGGCCAGGGAGATAGATGCTCAGGGGAATCATTTTCTGTGTGCTCCATGTCATCGTCTGTGCCCTAATGCCTGCCTGGTAGGGCACAGCAAGGCTGTGGAAGCTGCAGGCACAGAGGCAAGGGTGAGATAAGGACAAGGGGGGCACAGGGACAGTGGCTGTCAGCAGAAGGTAAGTGGAACGGGGGTGTGGGTGGAACAGGGCCATGAGCTGTAGAACGCAGCGACTGCCGAGGTCCCGCTGCGCAGCTCCCACAGCGCATTCCGGGCCTGTGGCCATTGCTGCTGTGCTTGGAAGCGATGGTGCTGCCGAGCCTGTGGCACTGCCCCTGGCACTGGCAGTGATGCTGACACAGGTGGGAAAAGGACACGGGTAGCCCAGGGACAGTGGTTGACAGGGGTGCAGGTGGGATAAGGACACAGGGTGGCACAGGTATGGTGGTGCTGGGCCCCTAGCACTGCCCATGGTACTGCCCTGCATGGTGCTGCTGTTATTGCTGCAGGGTGCAGTGGGGTCCTGGTGTGCGATAGGTTTCTGCCGGCCCGCAGGGCTCCTGCCCCCATGGCCTCTAATGGTGGCTCAGCCCCAGGCACCATCTGTGCCGAGAGCACCTGTCCAGCCTTGAGGGAGCAGGGGGGTAGGACAGGATTGGATCCTCCCGCCGCTAATGGTGGCACTGACTGCTGTGTCCCCGCAGAGCCCCACCGCCAACCGTGCACCGCTGGTACCCGCTGCGTCTTGACCCCTAGGGACCTTTGTCCTGCTGGTACGCTGGGACAGTCGGATGCCCAGGGGCTTGCCATGGGCCCAACGCCCAGCCCCGCTCTGCAGTCCACAGCCCAGCACGCAGCTCTTCTCCCCACTCTGACCTGTCCAGTCTGCAGGGGGGACACATCCAGGGAAAAGGGAAATAAAATCTCTTTGTTGTGCTGACACCTTTTCAGCTGGAGGCAGCAGCATGTGTGGCGGCCCTGTGTTCCCACTTCGGCACAGATATCCTCAGCACCTCCTTAGCTGTAATAAAACAGTGATCACATCCTGGGCTGGGCTTGCAGATGGGAAGAGTTGGGTGTAGTCATGGCTGATGGAGCTCTGCAGGGAAAGGTTTTCTCCAGGGTGGACCAGTAGGAAAGGGTTTGCTCTAGCTGGGCCAGCAGCATCCTCCTTCCCCATCGCCTCGGTCATAAAGAGCCTGGAGGCCGCTTGCTCTCCGAGTGGATCCAGTTTCAGGTGCTCAGCCTTTGCCTTCCATGGAAGTTGTGGAGGGGAGCTGAGCAGTGTTGAAGCAAGAAAGGCTCTGGGCTCAGTAGCCAGTGCCTGGGAGATGGGGTTTCCTCTACAGTGATCAGGAGAATGGGAGGCTGTGCTCCCCAGAACCAAATTAGTTATTACTGGTCTCTTCCTATGTTCCAGAAGTGGACGTGTGTGGGGCTGTTCCCACAGTCCTGCAAAGGAGTCTGCTGTGTGGTGCCAGAGTGTGCAGGAAGGTAATGTACTGCTCATCTAGCGAGCGTCCGCTTGTCTGTGTGCCAGCTGAGAAGAAAGTGTTCACCTTCCCATCCATCCCAGTGCCCAAGTCCTCCTCTCCACCAGAGCCGGGACACTCCAGGCCCCTGAGATATGGCTGCTGGGTCACCCAGCTCTGAGGAAGCCCTGGTGTTGTGTTGATCAGCATCCCTGCAGCCTTGTTCAGCTGCGGTGCTGTGGAACAGCCGGACAGGGTGGGTCCAGACAGGCCCTGTGAGGAGCACCATCTCTCACCCAGGATCCCTGGCTGCTGCCCTGAGGCTGCCCAAGGCAGGACCCTGGGTAGGGGATAGGAGCAGCTCCTCTGCCTGGAGCCATGGTCAGGCTGCTGCAGTGACTCAAGGCTGATGCCTGAACTCTGCTGTTTAGCAAAGACAGCAAAGAAACACAGCAGGGATGCTTGTAGCAGTCCTTGGTGTGTTGGGTCTCATCCTGCTCCCAGGAGAGGGGGCTGACCCTAACTGGCTCTCTCCTGCTTGCGCAGGGAACGGGAGGTGCAACAATGGAGCTGCACGCTAGTGACAGCAACCAAAGCTGTGCAGATGGAGGAAGGTGAGTGTAGGTGGGGCCCAGCTCTGTGCCAGGGTTGGATGGGCCACTGGTGTGGGCCAGCAGTGGGACACGAGGTAGCTCAGGTCTGCAGGTGGGATGAGCTTGAGGTGTCCCCTGGAAATGAGGAACGTGCTGGTCCTGAGGCAGTGGTGTTTTCCCCCTTGTGCCCACTGTGGGTAGGGTCCCATGGCACAGTGAGATGTGGCCATTTCTGGCAGTTTGTGTGGTTTGTGGTTCAGGTGGGCAGTGTTCAAGAACCATCTGTGCAGGTGGGATGCGGCTGCTGGCCCATGGAGCCCCAGCAGGCTCTTGAAACAGCTTCCCTGTGGATCTCTTGTGGCCAGCTGTGGCCCCAGGACATCACAGCCTTGTCCTTAGCTTAATGCCGTGTCCCTGGCTCTGCCATCCAAGACAGGCATCCAGAGAGGAGTGAGAAGAGACAACCCCCTTGGTACAGGCCAAATGCCCCTGCTGGGAGCTGCTCCTGTCTTGTTCTCTTCTGTAGCTGTTGAGAGGCTTGAGGAGAAGCGGCAGCAGTCCCCGAGCCCACCACCATCACCGGGGAATGGAAG
>JASSUY010032931.1:0-11360 GCA_032466535.1 Forpus xanthops
GGGGGGGGAGGATGGGGGGGGACTGGGGACGGGGGCAGGTACCGGGGGGAGGGTGCCCGTGAGGAAGAGGGGGGCAGGTGGGAGCGAAGGGGGGTGCTGCGATCTGGGGATGTCCGGGGGTGCCGGCGGCTGCAGTGCATGGGGGTGCATACGGGGGGTGCATGGAGGGTGCTTGGGGGTCCCGGAGTGCACGTCCAGACCCCACCGTGGGTGCTGATGGCGGGTGAAGGGCGGGCGAGTGGAGCTGCGGGGAGAGGAGGACAGAGCGGGGTTCCCCTCTATAGAGGAGCCTGGAGGGGGTCGGTTCCCTCTGCCCACACTCTGGGGTCCGGCGTGGGGGGCACAGCGGGGGATGTGAAGGGACATAGGAGCTCAGCAGGGTCGCACCTCCCAGCTCTGCGGAGCGTCTTCCCATTGCACTGTCCCCTGTCCCCCGTGATGGGGGACGTGATCTCCCTTGGCTGTGCCACCCTGTGCTGGAGACACGAGGTCTGTCCCTCCGGCTTGGCACAGCCAACGGGATGGATCCCTTACGGGTTGTGCAAGGGACAAGCGAAGGCCCCGTTTCATCCCGCTCCCTCCTCATCCCGGCCAGCCGATCCACATGACCTTCTCTCGTCAGGCCACTGCCTCTGGCTTGTGGCACCAGCCCGATGGGGCTGTCACCCTGCAGCCTGGGATGTGTCACAGCGAGTCCGAGCGCTGATGAGGTAGAACTCAGTTGCCAGGAGGGATGGGGTCCTGTGGTACCCGGCCATGGGATGCGCTGGCTCTGCTGCACTCAGGGTGGATGGGTGGCAGGGCAGCCCCGAGGGGATCTGCCCAGCTCCAGCCTCCTTCTGCAAAGCTAAAAGCTTAATTTAGGTTGGCTGGGGGAAGCTGCTGCCTCTGCTTTTACAGTAGCAGCAGCCTCTTCTTCCCCAGCACAGATATATGCAGGGCTGGGGCTGCTCCTTGGGCTTGGCATGGCCCGGGGGGGCAATGGGGCTGGGGCAAGGGCAGCCCTTACACCCCAGTCCCTGGATGGGAGCAGGAGATGGGAGCCGCAGGACCACTTTTAGCAGGATTTGGGTGCTGAGCAGAGCAGGGGCACAGCTGTGAGCCGGCAGGAGCGTGGGGGGGGGGCATCGAGCTCCAAATCCAGCACAGCCCTCAGAGCAGAGCGCAGGGCAAACTTGCAACCGCATCGGATTTTCTCTCTGTGCCAGATTTTGTCACTGGCAAAGGCAGCCGTGAAGAGAGGCCTCTGCACAGTGCATCCTGCCAGGCAGGAGGGGCTGCTCCCACCACAGCACCCACTGCTTCGGGGCCAGCGCGGAGAGAAACTTCATGGAGGTGTTGTATATGGAGAGGGTTGGGAGCTGGGAATGAGGTGGAAAATGGTCATGGCTTTATCCGTACGTTGGAGTCGGGTCTGTTTCCAGCTAGCTCTGCTGCCTGCTGTGCTGCCCTCCTTGTTTTCCTAGCAGCAGCTTATTTGGGATAACTCTGGGAGCTGGAGGGAAGCGCAGATTTCAATGTGTGTGAATTCGGGCGCCTTGCAAAAGCCCTGCACAGCTGTAGTTGGGGCAAAAGGCCAGTTGGCTTCTCTGCCAAAAAAACCTGCTTCCATGTCCTCGGTGTCCAAAGCCCTCAATGTTTGGGTGAAAACACCGGATTCCCCCTCCCCAGCACTGCAGGCTGCGGACGTGTGTGTGAGTTCATGGCAGGGAGATGACAGGGAGGCCTGTGTCCTTCTGGAGGTGGGGTTTGTCTTTGTTAACTTCTTGGGTTTGCCAGTGGGATTTGACAGCAAAAGGCACCGTTTGGGATCATCCACAGCAGCCAAGAAATGCTGGGAAAGGGGGAGAAGCACCCGCTGATTGTGGAAGGCGGCTGCTGCAAGGTGTGAAGGTGGATCTGAGGGTTCTGATCCATGCTCTGCATGGCAATGGACAGCCCTGGGGCTGTTGGTTGTCCAGTGGGACATCCTGAACATCATCCTGTGAGCTGGCCAAGGTGGGCTGCAGCGTTGGGATGGATGCAGCCATGAGCATCCAAACCAGGAGCAGGGCTGGGATAGAGCCCAACCTGAATATTCTGGAGTCCAAGATTTCACAGCCTGTTGCATCCTGCTGGCCCCAGCAGGACTTTGGTGCCTCTTGGCCTCTCCACACAAGGACTCATCACCTGCGATCACAGCCACCCACTGCAAAGTGACAGCTTTCCAAATCACTGCTTTTCTTCTTTGACATCCCGGCCACATCAAGACCAGCAATGTACACTGAACCTGTCAGCTCAGTGAGCCCTGGGGCATCTCCTTTGCCTGCAGCTTGGAGCCAAATTCTCATCCCATTCCAGCTCTTGGAGCCCATGGCAGGGCAGGACAGGCCACAGGCAGGGCCTGATACATCCTTCACCATTGTTTGGGATCAGATGGTGTCTTCAGCCTTTGCTTGCTGGACTTCAGATTCTTTGCAGTGGCACTGTGCAGGGAACCCATCCTCTGCATGGGAAGCTGAGCTGGAAGGGATTTTTTCCCCTCATCTGGCCAGGAGGGGAGAGCAACAAAAATGCTTTTCATCACCTTCATCATCCTCTCTCTGGAGGGGAAAGCATGGAACATACTGCGGGAAGGATGACTGACAGCTCAGTCAGAAGCTGTTAAGCCTTGCACTTGGGGGATGTTGCTGCAAGTCACCTTTGGAGCAACCGGAAACCTACGGAGCAAGAGCCTGTATAAATGTGTAGATAGGGATCTAAAGGCTCCTCTGGCTGGTTCTGAAGTACTCAGGGGCTGTTGGCTCAGCTCACGTGTGCTGGAAGCCCAGGGGCCTTGTGAGAAACATGGAGCATCTCCTTCCCTGGAACCCCTGGGCTGCAGAGGACTCCCAATGCAGGGATGCAGCAGTGGAGAGGGCTGATGGGACTGGGCTCATTGTTCTTGGAAAAAGCCGGGACATTTGGAGAGGGGAGACGTTTCCTTCCCGAGGGGTGGTGTGCTGGTGAGCCAGTGTGAGGTGTGGGAAGGAAGGAAGGAAGAGTGGAAGAGCGCAGGGAGAGCCAGTCACCCTTTGGATTTTGGACTGGACTCGTGTTAATGGGCGGAAGCCAGTTTCCAGTGCTGTGCAAGCCCTTTGGCTGTGCATAGTTCTGCTTTCACCTCCTCCCTGTGCTCCTTGGGCTGCCTTCAGCCTCACAACCCTCCTCCTTCCCAGCATCTCCACATTCTTAGTGTGTTCAGCTCCTTCCCGCCTGGGACTGGGGGAAGCACCCATCCAGAGCCTGTCTGGGAGTCCCTGCATGGCTTGGGATGCTGGGGAAGGATGAAGGGATGCTCCCTGTGGCCAGGAGGGATGCTGCCAGGGACAGGGTCCCTCAGGCTATGGTGGCAGATGGCAAAAGGCTCTCACACCAGGTTGAATAACCTGATCCCATGGCTCAGGCTGGAGAAGAGAGGGAAGGGAGGCAGGCCCTGTCCTTTGCCTGTGGATGGTATGTCACCCCTGGTCGATAGATGATGAGCCCCATTTGCAGTGGTGCCTGCAGAGCCGGTTGCAGGGCTGCAGGCTCTGTCCATCTGTCTGTGCCGCTGAGCAGACAGGGCAATGTGCAGGGTGTGCTCTGTAATTTCCTGGTCTGCCAGAGGATTCGGTGCTCTCCATCCGTGCGATAAAAGTTGGGTGTGAAGAGCAGTTCTTATCCCCATTTATTATCCTGAGGGATTCAGTTCCAGCAGGCTCAGGTGGAGCATCCCAGGAATGGTGAGTATCAGGACAGCAGGGGAAGAGGAGCTGTTGGAATTGCACAGAGGATACAGGGCTGCGAGGTGATGCTGGGAATGGATGCCAGGCAGGGAATTTCACACGGGAGGCTCCCACTCTGCAGCACACCCTGGCTCATAGGGATGAGGGAACAGGAATGGGGGTACCTGGGAGCAAAATCTGTGGGACAAACCCTGGCGCTGATCCCAGCTATACAGGACTATATCCGGCGGCTTGTCCAGGCAGGAACGGGCTGGCCAAGCACTGAATCATCCCTCCAGCACGGAGGAGATCCCCCAGGGCCCCTCGGTTGCTGTTAAAAGGCAGTAGCAAGAGCGAGAGGCTGCGAAATGGCTCCGCTGAGATCTTGCCTTCTTAGGCGGCCCGGGCCTCCGAGGAAGCGCGGTGCTGGGCTCAGAGCACGCAGGCTGCAGACAGCTGGAGCCTGTGGCTGGTTTCTCAACGGCTCCTTGGCCATGGTTCTGCTCCGCTTCGGAGATAAAGGCGGCGAGGGCGACCCCGTGGAGCAGGAGCCGCAGCTCTGGCCGTCCTCCAGCCAGCGAGCCCGGAGGAAACCGCGGCCCCGCTCTGTGCCGCCGCCAAAGCAAATAGGAACGGGGCGTTAAACAATACCGGGCGCTAAAGGGGATGGTGCTCAGGTGCGGGACGGCTCCTCAGCTCTCATTGCCTCTCCAGGGGAGAGTTTCCATTGGCATCTCTGCCCCTCCGTGCCCAGCCAAACCCCTCCTGTTCGGCAGCCTGAATGCTTCACCCACCTTCATCCTCCTCTCCACTGAGCAAGGCCATCCTGCACGCCTTAGCCCTGCTGGGGTCAGGGCAGGGACTTGCTGGGTGCAGAAGGAGGTGGGAGGGATGAAGGGTGAGGAAGAGGAGATGCCCAGCTTGCACAGCCCTCCTGTTTTACCGTGGGCTCGCTGGAAGGATTTGGCTTAGTCATCCATCCCTTCCCTCACTGGTAGGCTGAGCCACTGCTGAAAATATCCTGGAAGGCTCCCAAGCGGCACAGAAGGCAAGAAAATGAGAAACACATGAAGGAAGGGAATAAAGGAAGAGATAGGAAGGGAAGGGGCCCTCACCACCCACCTCCCTTCCAGGGCCGGAGCGGAGACACCCCATCACAGCCATCCCAGCAGCGCCTTTGGGGAGGGGGCTGCACCCTTGGTGGGCCCTGGGGCGATGCTGATGCTCCCAAGCAGTGGGCTCGGTGGGGCCGGGAATGCTGCCCTTCCCACGGGCGAGATCGTAGGAAATTGCTCACTCTGAGATAATGTGTTCCCGGCAGCTCCACATCCTTTTGGCCTTTGGGAAGGGATGGTGCCACGACCTTTTGGCCAACACATGAGAAGCGCAGCGGTACTCCGGCTGCTCACTGCGCGGCTTTCCCCGGGCTTATAGCCCTTTGCTTTTAGCACTTGCATAGGCTCTCAAGCCATGAGGTTGGCTCCTCCCGTGTGTCCGGCGGGTCAGGACCCGCAGAGCCTCTGTCGGCTGCTGCCACCTCGTGTTGCTCCTTAAACCCGTCCCCAAATGCGGCTGGCCACCAGCCTTGCCATGAGGTGACGGTGGAATGGCATCTCCCCGCTGGCGCTGCGGTTGATTTCCTCCCCGGGCTGAGGGCGCGGAGGTTAAGGGCGAGGAGCTGGTAGGGAAGACACGCACTGACCCCTTACCTGCCTGTTGCCTCTTCGACCCTGTGAGCTGCAACATGAGACATGCCGGAGCCCTGGGAGGAATTCCTTTCCCATGGGGTCACTGCGGTGGGTGCACAGAGCCCAGCTGAAATAGAGGGTGGGAAGGGAGGGGAGGTCCTGAGTGCACCTGAGCTTTGCTGTCTGTTCCCTCAGTGTGCAGAGCTGCAGCTCAGCATCTCAGTGAGGGCTGCAGTAGATTCCCATCACCGCTGGATTGTGATTGTGTACCCCAGTGCCGGAGCTTCCCCCTGTTGTCAGGGAAGGGGTTGGGATGCTGAGGGATACCTGAAGGGCTGCGGGTCCTGGCTGGGGAGGGCTGAGACCCGCATTCCCTCTGAGACCCCCTAACCCTTTATCCCCTCTGCCCAGGTCTGTCCCGCAGCGCCAGCCTCTCCGAGAAGGAGCTGAAGGAGGCGAAGGCGCGGAGCCGGCGGATCGCGGCGCAGCTCACCACGGCTCCCGGCCCCAGCTCCAAGGGCGTCCTGCTTTTCAACCGCCGCAAGCAGCGCGTCGACGGGCTCTCTGGGGCCGGGCATGCCGTGGGGCAGCCGCTGAGCCCCACGCCCCGGCCGGCAGCCATGGAGGAGGGCGAGAGGCAGAGGGTGAAGGTGGAGCAAGGAGCCCCATCAGGCGGGCTGCAGGCAAATGCGTCCCCATGCAGGGATCCACCGGCCGATGCTCAGCAGGTCCCGCTTAGCATCTACCTGAAGGAGAACATGGCATCGGCTGCCACCAACGGCATGCAGGAGCGGGCAGCCAGAGGGATGGAGAGTGGGGCAGGGATGCTCGGGGATGTGGCAGCCCCTGCAGGGCCAAGCACGGTGGCTCTTGGCCTGCCGCAGAGCCCCGAGGAGGGGAAGGGTGGCGAGGTCCCCGGGGAGGTGCCCAGCGCACCAGCAGGGACAGCCACAGGGGCATCATCCCTTGCTGGCCAGCAGCACAATGGGGCACAAGGCCAACAGTACTATGAGGTCCATCTCACCCTGGCCAAGCCCAAGCCGGTGAAGAACCGAACAGCCAGACCCTTCGGCACCCAGGCATCCCCCACCAGCAGCCAGCCTACAGAGGGACCTCCCGCCACCGAGGTGCCCCCACCACCCACCTATGCAGAGACCCTGAGCAGCCCCCCGCCGCTCACCCGTGTCCGCTCACCCCCTGCCTATTCAGCCCTGTATCCCCCGCAGGAGCAGAAGATGCTGCCAGGTCCCACCATGGGCTGTGTGGGGAGCAGGACGAACCCCCTGCCTAAAACAGGGATCCTGGAGCAGTCGGCTGCCCGGAGAACCGGCAAGAAACCCATGTTCACCTTTGTCGAGAAGCCGAAGCTGGGTCCCAACCCCTTTCTGCTGGACCTGGTTCAAAGTGCGGACAGCAGGAAGAAGCAGAAGGAGCAGGGGGAACCCGGTGCTGAGGATGAGCCCTTCGCCCTCGGGGCTGAAGCTGCCAACTTTGTCCCCAACAGCACGGCCAAGGGCGGGCAGCACCTCCTGCCGGCGGATGATGCTCCAGCGTGGTCCTCCTGCCTCAAGTCTCCCACCATCAAGCCCAAGCCGAAGCCGCAGCCCAGCCACAACCTCACTGAAGCGAGAGGGAAGGGAGCAGAGCTCTTTGCCCGCCGGCAATCCAGGATGGAGAAGTTCATCGTCAATGCTCCCGCGCAGCCCGAGCTGCTGCGGTCCCCATCACCCACCATGTCCCTGCCTCCCTCCTGGAAGTACGATGCCAATGCTTGCCTGTCACCCATGATCTCCAGACATGCCCCCAAGAGCCCCTCTAGATCTTCCAAAACACCCCCAACATCTCTGTACAGCGGCAACCTGATGGAGAATGAGGTCTCCCAGAAGGAGCTGGAGATCTCCAAGCACCAGCCCTACCAGCTCCAGTCTTCACTCTTCATCCTCTCCCCATCCAAGTCACCAACAAGGTCCATGCCCCAGGAGATGCCTCCACCCAGACCCTCTCTTCCCGATGCCTATCCCTACTCACAGCAAGCCTCCTGCCCGACCTCTCCATTGCCTCCTTACCCTGTTTGGCATCCCTCTGCCATGCCCAGCACTGGCCAAACCACCTCCAGCCCCTTCCCTGGGCCCGCAGCCCCGGCCGAGGTGCTGTTGGCCTCCCCTTGCCGTCTGCTGCCGCCCCGGGCAAAGACAGGATTCCAGGCACCCCGGCCCTCCTACTCCACCAGGAATGCCGGCATCGAGCCGCAGGTGTGGAAACCTTCTTTGTACTACAAGTAACGGTGGCAGAGAGGAAAATACGGGAGTTTGGGGCTTCTCTCCTCTGGCCGAGCCCTCCCTAACTGCGCACAGGGGTGCCAAAAGCTGAATCAACCACTAAAAAGGGGGGAAAAGACAGAAGTAGCTGGGAGACTGCAGTGCTGGGACAGTGGGTGAGACAGGCGCTGCCGAGCTCCCGGTGTAATGGGAGCAGAGGGGTCCTGGGAAGGTGGCAGAGGTCGGGATGTAAAGCCCACGGGATTCCAAAGAGCCATCGGGAGCCGTCCCATCCCATGGGGCCACCGGCACTTTCTCTCTTCTCTTGCCTGGAAACTGTACGAAGCATCGCATCTCTGGCTGCGTCCGTCCTCCCCTCGCCTCCTGCCTTTCCAGCTCTCACAGCCTGGCTCTGCCCGCTCACCCGCAGCCTCTCTCTTCTGCCGGCTCCTATCACCTCCTACCAAAGCAAACCCAGAGGGGACGCACCGCCTTTCCGCCTCACTGTGCCTGCTCCTATCTCTGTTGCTGCTCCTTCGGGATCTATCCTCGTTCTTTTCCACGCTGCGGAGGAAGAGCTACATCCCCGGGGGCACAGCGGAGCCCCATGGTGCTGGGACTGGGATGTTGCGGGGCCTCTGGGCAGCCGGGAGCCAGGGATGCGCCGAGCAGAGGCAGGGTGCTGGGTGATGCTCAGCCCCTGCTCCAGCCGTGCCTCTGCCCATCCCTCGCTCTCACTGCGCTCCTGCGGTACTGAGCTGCCTTTCGATTGTGCTTTCATTTCTCCTATGTTTTCCTTTGTTTCCACCTCTTTCTGAATACACTCTGCACTGTCAGACCTGGCTCTTCTCTTTCCTGCCTGATGGGTGATGGACCTGGAGGAGGCTTTAGGATGCCGCAGGTAGCGAGAGGTCAGGTCAAGGATCCTGACTGCAGGCTCAGCCTGCTCCTGGGACGTTGAGGGGTACAGAGGCATCTTTAGGGAGCCCTTGCAGGGGGTGCAATGCATGAAGCTTGCCCTGCACCAATCCGGCTCTGGTCTCTCTTTCTCCTTCATCCCCGAGCATTAACCCGCTTTCTGTCCCTGCAGGAAAGGCGAACATCCCTCCCCGCATCACCCACGTGGACCCCGCGGCTGGCGCGGCGCACGGGCAGCCTGGACGGCTGGGCCAGCCCTGCCTCGGTGCCCGAGCTGGACGAGGGACCCCCCATGTCCCCTCCGTGGAGCGAGCGGTCGCTGTCGCCGCTGCGGCAGGACGCCGACCCGCGGGCCAGCCGGCAGATGCAGGCGCGGCTCGCCAGGAACATCATCAACGCCGCCCGGAGGAAGAGCTCCTCTCCCAAAGCCGGGGGGCCGGAGGGCTCCCGGCCCTTCACCCCCATCCCCGCCGGCCCCCCCAGCCTGCCCCAGTCCCCGCGGCCGGCACGGATGGAGGGGTGCCGAGCCCCGGCTCTGCAGGCTGCCAGCAGCGTGACGGGGAGCCCCTCAACCTCCCGCAAAAGCCCCCTGCGGTCACCCCGGGCGGAGAGCCCCCAGTTCTGTGTGTCCCCAGGGGTGTCCCGAGCCGCATGGGCAGAGGGTCGCCGGCTCCTGCTGCCGCCCAGCGCGGCCCCGTGCCCCGTCGCTGGGCTGTCCCCCAGCTCCAAGAGCCCATTGCCGTCCCCGGTGGTGGGCGCCCGGGCCGTGGCCAAGCGCTGCACATCCCGGTCCCCGACGGACTCGGACGTCTCCCTTGACTCCGAAGACTCGGGGACCAAGAGCCCCGGCATCCATAGCTTCAACCTCTGCCCACGGGGCTGGACCGGCAGCATAAGGGTGAAGGCTGGGGGGCTGCCCTCGGGGGCCCCCTGCACCTCCTAACCCAGCCAGCCCCGGCCAGGCCGCCCTCTCCCCAGCCCCACCGGGCACACATCACCCCGAGGGGCTCAGATCCCCACATCCCGGTGTCCACTCTCCCCCGTGGGGCTGTCGAGGCCCCTCACAGTGCCAGCGGGGTCGGGTGTCTCCTGCCTACCGTCAGCCCATGGCCACACTCTATTTTTACACCCTAACCTTTCGGGGCAGGACTGCGTGGTCAGCAGCAGAGCGGGAGCAGGGGGAGCACAGCCCTCTCCCTCTGCAGCCCGTGCTCCATAGCCGGGATGGGGATGGGATCGGTGGTCCACTGTCCCCATGCAAAGGTGTCACCTAAGGTGTCACAACAGCTTTGCTTTCCAGGGGTGGCTGTGCCCCTTCTCCCAACCTCTCCCAGCCTCTAGATCTGGCTGGTTTCAATTGAAAGCAGATTTAGGGAAGGAAAAGTTAGGGTTTTATTCCAGCTCCCACCCTTCTCCCACTTTCTCATTGCTTTTGGTTTTACTTTCAACCCTTCCTCAAAGAAATTCCCCCAAATCCTTCCCTGGTGACCAAAAAGAGAGCCGAAGATATTTATTGCCACGTCAAGGTGCCCTGAGACCCTCCTGAGGCGAAGAGGCTCAGCCTCATCCTGTATGCAGTCACTGTCCCTATCCCCAGCCTCAGTCAATCCCTGTCCCCATCCGTGTGGGATGGAGGGACACACAGGGACCTGTGTGCACTGTGGCAGTGGGGTTATGGCAGGGGATGGGGGTCAATGGGGACTGAAGGAAGTGGTACAGGTTGCAGAGGGTTCAGAGGAGGTGCGAGTGCAGGAGGTGATGCTGAGTGCCTTGGGGACATGGTTTCCCCAAGGGGAGCCCTGCAAGGGGCTGGGGGCAGGCAGAGGCCCCTGAGGGCAGCAGTGCCAGAGGGAGGTTCTGGATGGGTGATGGGGAGAGGAGGGTGTCAGGGTGGATGCATGTGGCAGAGCCTGGGCAGAGCAGTGGGGCCCAGGGAGGGCAATGGGTGCCCAAAGCACTTGTCTCCAGCCGAGGGTGAGCAGGAGCTGGTTGGCATATCAGGATGCTACAGCAGAGACCAGTGGTACCCATGCAGAGGACACAGCCCCGGTGCTCATGAGACAGGCACTATGAAGGATGTGTTTGTGCTGCCGGGGCTCTGGCACGGTCCCTGTTCAGGGAGCCCTTGTCACCCCTTCCCTTTCCCTGGGACATGTTGTCAGAGGCAGCCCATCCGTGCTCCCATCCCTGCAGCTTGTCCTGCTCAGGACACAGCTCCCATTTCTTCACCAGCCACAACCCACCTTTGCCACACACGCGTATATCCAACTTGGAAATAAACTGCCATTATCCCACTGGCCTGGCTCTCATCTGTTCCGAGGTGGCCTGCGTGCATGTGGCACATGGTCACCTCCTGCTGCTGCTGCTGCATGGACACCATCAGTGCCCCCAAGGGCCAGCCCTGCTCTGTGCAGGGTGACAGTGTCCTGGTCCCCAGGGGTCATCCCTGCTCTGTGTTGGGGTGACAGCATCATCCTCAAGGGTATCCCTCCTCCATGCAGGGTGACAGATCCGTGTCCCCAGAGGCCATCCTTGCTCCATGAGGGTGATAGATCCCTGTCCCCAGGGGCCATCCCTGCTCCACGCAGGGTGACAGATCCCTGTCCCCAGAGGCCATCCCTGTCCCCAGAGGCCATCCCTGCTCCATGAGGGTGACAGATCCCTGTCCCCAGAGGTCATCCCTGTCCCCAGGGGCCATCCTTGCTCCATGCAGGATGACAGATCCCTGTCCCCAGGGGCCATCCCTGTCCCCAGGGGCCATCCTTGCTCCA
>JASSUY010032931.1:11460-30936 GCA_032466535.1 Forpus xanthops
AGGGGCCATCCCTGTCCCCAGGGGCCATCCTTGCTCCATGCAGGGTGACAGATCCCTGTCCCCAGGGGCCATCCCTGTCCCCAGGGGCCATCCTTGCTCCATGCAGGGTGACAGATCCCTGTCCCCAGGGGCCATCCCTGTCCCCAGGGGCCATCCTTGCTCCATGCAGGGTGACAGATCCCTGTCCCCAGGGGCCATCCCTGCTCCATGAGGGTGACAGATCCCTGTTGCCAGGGGCCATCCCTGTCCCCAGGGGCCATCCCTGCTCCATGCAGGGTGACAGATCCCATTCCCAAGGGTCAGCCCCGCTCCGCCCCCTTTCTTGGCCAGAAATAGCTGCTGTCCCGCGCTGGACCTTGGCATCTGGTCTGCAGCCCAGGGCGGGTTGGGGCGAGCAGTGGGAGCAGGGGTGTCCTGGAGGACCAGCCAGGGCCACCAAGCACTGGTGACCACAGCTTGGCTTCAGCACAGCAGGAGAGCATCTTTGGTCCCCAGGGACATCCGCTGGCCAGGTAGGGGAGTTGAGGTCCCACACTGGGGCCAGTGGGTGGGCGGGCGCGTGGGGACACCCCAGTCTTAGTGGTGGGGACATCATCCCCATGGGGTCAGGGTATGGTGTCCCCGGAGTGGGGTGCCTGGTACGGTGCTCCCGGCTGTCTCCCCATGTCCGGCAGGGTCAGGGTTGTGGCTCCTACACCCTCAGGGCCATGGCTGAAAATAGCTCTGCTGGAGCAGAGGCACTGGGGGGGTGGCAGCCAGGGCCCTGCTCGGCTGCGGGTGCTGCTCCCAAGGGGCTCAGGGCATGAGGACACCAGCTCATTGTGGGCAAGGAGGACACTTTCTGCCCTACAGAAGGCAGAGAGGAAAGACAACAGGCAGAGACTGGAGGGCAGCGTGCTTCGAATGGTTTCCTGCATCCAATAACTGAACAGAGAGCAGAATAGGAATGATGCTGACCAGGGGGGATGCTCAGGCAAGCCTGACCTCTCCCCATGGCATGCCTGGGGCTGATGCATTCCCATGCTTGGTGCCACCCCAGCGCTGCCTCTCTCTTCCAGCCAGGCAGGATCCATTCCCCTCACACAGAGCTGCCCCAGGAGCACAGCAGCAAGTAATGGCCATCATGAGACCAGGCCCTGAGGATGGTAAGGGGGTGCTGGGGGTGCTGCCATCCCTGCCTAGGAGCCAGACCCGGTTCTGCTTGAGGCCCCACAGGGTCTCTGTGCCTTGGTCCCCTCTTGCACTCCAGCCCCAAGGGGCAGCAATTGCATGTTGGTGGCTGGAGGGATCCATGCATGGGGGTGGGAGGAGCTGTTAGAGGCTCTGGAGCTGAGATAGCTCCCGGATAATTCCCCACACCGATCCCTGGCACAGCTCCAGGTACAGGCACAGCAACAGGGACCCCAATGATGGGACACCGCTGTTCCTGCATCAGGCAAGGGGGTCCCCAGCCCTGCAGCAGCCTCCTCTGTGTCTGTGCTCTCCCCTGCTCCCCCCCAGAGCCTCGGTTGGACCTGGGCAAGAAGGTGAGCACCACTCAGGACCTGATGATAGAGGAGCTCTCCCTGCCCCACAACCGCGGGTCCCGGCTCTTCCAGCAGCGCCAGCGGCGGATGCAGCGCTTCACCTTTGAGAACCTCAGCAGCCACAGGGAGGTGGGTGCGCGGCTCAGCCCCAGCTCCAAGCGGGACAGCCCTTTCCCAGCAGGGAATCGACTCCTGGTGGGGTCAGGGGTGTCTCAGCCATGCAGTTACACTGAGATGAAGGGAGAGGAGAGGTGGCTTGGTGGGGTGGGCATGGGGACGGGCAAGGCTCAGCATCCACCAAAGAGCAAGTGAATGGCACCAGTCCCTCTGTGCACTGCTAACCCCTCTCCTCACCTCCTGCAGCTCCCAGGGCAGCATGGCTCACACCACACAGGGAGAGGTGACAGGGAGGGAACAGCAAATGAGTGGATGGTGAGTTGATGGAGGATGCTCCAAGATGCTTTCAGCAGCCTCGAGACCCAACCAGGGCAGGGGGAGCTCCCTGTGCCCATTGACTCTCCTCTCTGCAGGCAGGGGAGGATGCTGGGGGCCAGCAGAGTTACCACTCCGAGCTCCACGTGGCAGTATCGCCCCAGGGCGGCCCCCCTGAAGTGCCCAAGAAGACAGAGAAAGTCCTGCAGATGAGTAAAATCCTCAACCCTGACACTCTGGCCCCAGGTAAATGCCACCTGCACCCCAGAGCTGACACCGCTGTCAATGAGGGGCTGCAGGCAGTGAGCACCAAACCCCTTATATATATAAATAGATAACAGATGTACCTGCTATGTGTTCATACTCCTGTACCCACATCAGTCCATGCCATCTCTCCTCCTGCACAGGGTACTCAGGTCCCCTCAAAGAAGTCCCCCCAGAGAAGTTCAATGTCACCGCCATCCCCAAGGGCTACCGATCCCCATGGCACGACCTCCTCGGTGACAAGGACAATGCTGTGTTTGGCGAGTACCAGCCACCCATGAGACCCTCTCAGTGGGACTTCAGGAGCTTCAACAGGTAACACTGGCCAAGGAGCACGCACCAGCATCCTATCTGTCCCTACCTCAGGAAGCACCTTGCAATCCTGCCAAGGAAATGCAATGCTCCATCCCATCTTTATACACTACTCTGTGGCTCCTCTGCAAAGGTCCATGCCTCCAGCAGCTCCCCACATCTATTAGCTCCACCACTGTGTTCATGCAGCTTGATCTCGCTAGGTAACCTCAGGGATGAAACCTGGGAGGACTAATTCCCATGTACATAGTCCTGGAGAAGGAACTGCTGCTGTCCCAGCCAGGCTCAGCTCCGGGCTGGGTGGAGGAATGGCACACATAGTGCCAAGTCTTTCTCATAATGTCACTAAGGTATCCAAGCAGCTGCTGGAAGCAGTGGGGGGATAAGGTTAATCTTCCCACTAAGTGCTAAGAGGTCACCAGATTCCTTCCAAACACCTGCTTGAGATTGAAGTCTTCAGGCCAGGGAGTTCCTGCTAGATCAGCCTGGCAAGTTCCATGTTTCCAATGGAGCGTGGAAGGCTGCTGCCTCCTTGCACACCCAAATCACACTAGGGTCAAGGTTGGGACCTGGACAATCTCCTTTCTAGAAAAGTGCTTGGTGGGGATCCAAGAGATGAAGATCTGGTGGCAGCAAAGCATCAGCAGCCCAAGGTAGGATAAAGACAACTGAGTTTTTAAGCTGAACATTACCCCAGGGAATCTACAAACTGAGGTGCTGGCTCTCCTCCTTCCCAAAAGCTTCTTCCATGAGGATGACAGTACGTTAGCCTTTCTGGCCTGACCAAAGTCACCTTCCAATAGGCAAGTCCCCACTGGAGCTCCCTTGCAGGGCACAGCAATGCTCCCTGTCACACCATCATCTGCACGGTGCTGGGCCTTTGCAAGCAGCAGCTTTCCTGAGCCCACAGTCAAGCTGCATCCGAGTTGAGGGGGACACAAG
Organism: Forpus xanthops; assembly: GCA_032466535.1. Classification (NCBI taxonomy): domain Eukaryota; kingdom Metazoa; phylum Chordata; class Aves; order Psittaciformes; family Psittacidae; genus Forpus; species Forpus xanthops. The sequence continues at coordinate 14,937 of JASSUY010032931.1, forward strand.
TGTTGGGTTTTGAGTGCTTGGCAGAAGGAGCTGTTGGGACCTATAACCCCTCTGCATGGAAATGGTGTCCCAAACAGCAGAGGTCTCGTCTGGGGAGCTGAGATGATGCTGCCACCATCCCTCTGCTGCTCTCCTCTTCCTCAGCCCTCGGGCTTTGCCGTGGGGCATGGCAAGGGGCACAGCACAAGGCTGCTGCATGCTCAGCCCCTCTGCATTTCTCCTTCCATACCAGTGAGTGTTGCAGTGCATTGGTCTGCACTGGAGTGGGGCTGAGGGAGAGAGGGAAGAGGGACAACAGAAGGGACAAGCAAAGGGGCTCCAAGAGCTGTTCGCTCAGGGTTTCCTTCCCAGAAACTTCCCTTGGGCAGTAACATCCAAGGAGGTGCCATAGGGGGAGAACAAGGAGCTGCTGCAGACACTGAGCTCTTTTATTCAACATTTACCCATGTTCCTGCCTCAGGATTTATTTATGGATGGGGACTGAAGCAAGGGCATGTTTCTGAATAATGCTTTCCCCTGTTCTGTTTCTCCCTTCTCACATGCTGCCTTTCTATTTAAAGTCTTGAACTGTTATTTAATACAGATGGATGCTAATTTAACACCAAGCCTCTCGCCACCTCCTCTAATTCTTCACCGAGGCATGAAGTTTCAGAGAGCCAATCTGCTTTTAACTGGGCTTTTCATGATCTTCCAAGCTGTTGGCTTTTAAATCACTTCTCACTTCATCAAATACCAAACTGCAGAAAAACAAGCTTTTGGAAACAAATCGGCTAAGAGAGAAGCCAGGGGTGTTGCCTAAAGTGAGGTGAATCCCAGCTCAGCTCACCCAGGTCACAGGGCACATTCACCATCGCAACAGCAACTGTGTTAAAGCAGACTGTAAGTCTGGTTAAAGTTGGGATTTATTCAGGCTGCAATGTGAAGACACTTCACTAAATTGCACTGCCTTAAGAGAGAGGAAACCCAAGCTTTGGAAATGACTGTCATTTCCCAGAAGAGAGAAAGTTCCTGGAACAAACTTCTCTCTTATACCTTTCCCCTCCTTATTTCTCTTGTGTTGCAAACCAGTGCCACGTTACTCATGTTCGAGCAGCGCTTCCCAAAGCAAATATTCCCAGCTCTGCCTCATTGATAGCTCAGCCTCCATGTGCTGCTCCAAAACCAACATTCTTGGCTTCTCAGAGGCTGTCACTCTCTTCCCAAATCCCTTTCCACATTTCTCCACAAAGGGATGACAGCTCTCGCCCCCACACTGCTCCTCCTGTTAGTCATTGTTGAAGAGAAGCTGCCCCAAAAGCCAGTGTAGAGCCAAGGCCAAGAGAGAGGCAGCTGTGCATTGCCTGCACACGTGCTAGAGCCATCAGGAGGCAGCACTATCAGCCTCAGCCCTCTGCAGAACACATTAGCTGTGGACAAGTCACTTCCTAAAGACCAGAGGGTTTGTTACCATCACTTGCTCTCTTAATGTAACCCCTTTCACACACAGCTCATCATTACTGCTGGTGGTGGAGTCTGTCAAAAGAGAATACAGTGAAGGTAACAACATGCTTCCTCTCTCCTATTCCACAGCCACTCAGGCACCAAACCCCACTCTGGTTTGCCAAAGCTTGAGCTGAGGTTGGCACTGTACAAGAGAAGCACCTCCCTGGGCTACCAGAGCCTCTAACGGCATCCCGGGGAAGAAGAGGAGGGTTATCACTTGCTACAGGCCTTGTTAGGTTACTGCTGGGCTGTTACTAAATCCAGATCTGCTTTTTCTTTTACCTTTACTACTCACAGTCTCTCCTTGTAACATGCTAAATCTGCTGCTTCTCTGCTGTAGGACTCCTGCCCCGTTTGACAGAACACAGCTCAGCGACCTGTTCTTTGTGCCTGCCATGGAGCTGGACAACCTGAGCACTCTGGAGGTGATTGACCACAGGCGTAACTTCAACAGGGTGCCGCAAGGCTGGGTGAGGATTCTACCGGAGAGCGATGAGCTGTAGCACACGTGCTCCCTTCCCCATCACCACAGATGCTTCTCTTGCTAGACTCAAGCTCACTTCGCACTGTAGGGGAGAGAGGAGCTAAGTGTTCTCCATGAAAGCCAAGCTGGTGGTCTTTGGTTGTTGCCCTCTTCAGCAGGATTTGAATAAGCTCAAGGCTGGGACCACTCTGAACCCTCCCCTTGTACCCGCCACAACACAAGGGTAGCCAGGCTCTCGTCATTAATGTATTTCCATACAAAACATCCTGCACAGCCTGTCCTAATGGAAAATGGCAGGAGCACTGGCTGCACCACACCAACGTATCCCACTGCTGCTGCGTTGACACACAAGACCTGCTTCAACAGATGGAGAAATTCCACCTTCAGGACAACTCTACATCTGTCATTCCAGTCAGGACAGCAAGAGAAGGTGATAATTGAAGAGCAGCAGCAAAACAAGTCACTGGAGGCATTGGCATGTTAAAAGCTGTTACCCAGGGCTTGGCTGGACAACAAAAACAAACAAGGAACTGGAAATCTGCCTGTTCACCAGCACAGCACAACCAGGGTATATGGGAGAGGAACACTAGCTGGAAACTTGTGCCCCCTTTTCCATAAGCTTCTGGCTGGCACTTGGCAGCTGGTATTTTCCCCTTCCCGCTGCTATCTGCATGCCTTGCTTAAACAGCTAAACCCTTTGATTGACTTATGCCAGATTTGCTTCCCATAGCCAGCCAGTAAGGATCAGGCCCTGCCTGGAATCACTGCACTGCATTACTGCACCAGCCTGAAGACACTGCCAGGGTATTCCGGTAACTTCTGCATCAGCAGGAGGGAAAATGAGCACAGCCATGACTCCAGAGCAAGCACAGGCTGCCCTATGAATGCGAGTATCAGCAGTGACACACAGTGGAACACACAGCTATCAACAGGCTACAGAACAGTCATCAGAACATCTGGAAAGCCCTGCTCATTGCTAACATGAATCTCTAACTTCAAATGCTTCTGTCAGGTTCTTAATGCTACTTTTATCTTCCAAAACTAGCAGCATCAGGATAAAAGTTTTTTCTTCCACCACCATGGTTGAAATGGGCAAGTTAATTTTCTGGTAAAAAAAGCAGTTAACAGCTGCCTCAGGGGTATGTGTGGTGCTGTGCAGATCCCGCACAGGGATTCTGCTGCCACAACACACCATTCAGGTAGGAAACTTTAATTGAAGGGAAATGGAAAATGCAACTGGAAAGCAAAAAGGTCCTTTCCTTAAGCATTAAAACTTTATGATGATCGAGGGCTGTTACAAACCCTTCTCTCTCCAATTTGTCCATTAGCTGTAGAACCTGTACCCCTTGGGGACCTGTCTGGAAGTAATAAATGAATTGTGACAACATAAAGCCTGTTTGCATTCCAGATCTGCCTTCTCAGCGCTCACAGCTCTGAGTACAAATTGGGGCCAAAGCAGTGACAAAAGCTGAGCCCTCCCTCATGTACCAGCAGGCCTCTGCCTGGCCTCCAACACTTCCCTGGAAGGGCTCTTACAGAAGCTAAACCAGTAATCTTGTACCCAGAGCCCAGCTTTTTCTCCAGAGGAAGCCAACCATGGCCCTGGTACCACAGCACCAGTGGCATCACTCAGGGCAGCAGGTAACACCTACTGTCATCACCCACTCTCTACCCTCGCTTTGGCAACAGCCAAATAAAACTCCCAAGTCCTCAGACACTGTCTCCATCAAGCAGGGTCTAAGCAAAAGGTTGAAAAATTCAAGTATTTTAATGTATTTTTTTTAAAAACCAAGCAAATGAAGCTTCAGAACAGGTCCCATCATGTGCTGCTGTACAGAAAGATGTCCACAGATCCACTGCATGAACACAGCTGAAATGCAGATGCACCACCCGGGGGCTGCTTGCATGACCTAATCTTACCTTGCTCAGGATGTGCAGGATTAGAAGTGAAGCATGAAAAAGGGGCTGGTTTGGGGGGCTTTTAAGCCAGAAGTGAGAAAAAAGAGGGGGGGAAATTCTGTGACAATAGTAAGGCAAAGCCCATGGGTTTGGCACATCCAATACTCTTGTTTTCTGGCTCTTATTTGGTCTTTAACACCTCATTATAATAATAAGTCATTAGTTATCTGACAGAGAAGAGTCTCTAGTTACCTTTACACAGTCCATGGTGTTCAGACTGAGGACATCAGATGGGCTTCAAAAGGGTTTGGTTTTGTTTCTTCCAGAAGTTTATTTAAAAGTGTGCAAACGGGATACACGAGAGCACAGTCATTCTGGTACACCTGATCCACAGACCTCTGACAGTCCTTCTGCCTGCCCCTTCTCCCCCTAACCCCCCCCACCTCTCAACATTACATGAAAGATCTGGGATGTACCCACAATCTGATTAACTAGCAGAGGCACAGAGCTCAGCCTGGCCAGCGTCTGCAAGTAGGGAAACAAGGCTGCTCTAGCTCACCCACAGCTTGACATATGGTGCTATTATGGTAACTAGAAAATAACATTTACTTCAAGGATGAGGGTGGCAGGAGATGCTAGGGGCTGCTGTGCTTTCCTGCATGGGCACCCATCCTCTGGGGATCTTGAGACGGGTAGTGAATGGGGCCTGGGGCTCGCATGAAGGGAGGAGGTGGCCCCATGGCATGGAACATGTGCGGTCCGAAACCTGAGGAAACAAAGTTGGCAGCTTCAGATAAACAGAACAAAAAACACATGTACCACTGCTTGAAAGTACCAGCAGAAAACAGCTGGACTACAGCTGTGCCTTAGAAACATGCATTTCTTCTGTGATTCCTCCAATCCCTAAACTCCTTCCCCTCTATCCAGTACAACCGGGGGCAAACCTCACCCAATACACGTCCTTCCTCACAGATAAAAGCCGGTGGGAGGACTGGACAGATGTCTGTAATGCCAACTGAATGCTTTCTACTGAAGCACAGAGTAAAGCAAATACATCCACAAGAGTCTGATGTCCCATAAAACAAAAGGGTCTGCAAATAGATACATACACACAGCCAAACGCAGGCTGGTATTCAACCAGTTGCAAAATTACCCTTTGAAGTTCAAGTTAATGTGGCATTTACACAGCCAGCAAAAGCACTGAGGAGGTCTCAGTACCAGGAACAGGGATCTCTGACATGCCTGAGAATTTGCAAGTGAACACATACCGTGACAGGCAGCTCAGCTTAATTAAACTGTGCTGACAGCTCATTTTAGGTCATCAGTTTACACTGCATGATCAGGGATGAGGAAACGCAACTCAGGGCAAGCATCAGTGCGAGAGAATAGCAGAGCACGGAGGACTTTGTCATCTAACCCCCATTTGAAAGGGAAACACAAGTACCTGGAGGTGGTGGTGGAGCAATGCCAGGGGGAGGAGGCAAGGCAATGTTAACCACGGCTGGAGGACCACTTGGAGGTAGGTTGAAGTAATTTGCAGAAGCCTCCTCTTCTGCAGCTGGAGGAGGGGGGAGAGCTGCATAAAAAGTACATGTGGTTATGGAAAAAACTCTCAATCAAGATATGCAGAGGCGTCTGCCTTCAGAAAGAGAGAGAGGAACAAGCAGCTCTGCCACAAGGACAAAGCGATACTACTATTGCGTGTATAAAGCAAAGCAATAAGGACTGCACTGAAACTCCAGTCACCATTTTCCTTCACCCAAAACCAGCTTTGCTTTTTCCACCATATGACACTCAGTAGATTAGAAGACATTAGCCATGCATGGGTTGCCAGTACCTCAGACCTAAGTAACTTGAAGTCAGCTTTACCTTTGCACTCATCACATCAAGAACTTGCTTCTAGACAAAGCTTGCCTCTCATCCCAGCTGGATCTGCTGCAAACCTACTGCAGATAACTGCTCTGGGCTCACCAGTGCCTCTACTGCCATGAACTCTGCTACTGCTCTCTGAGGTTTAGCTCCAGCCTCTCTCAGGTCAGCATAAGTGTTTCACAGATGTAAACAACTCCTTTACCTCCAGGGAGTCCTGGAACCGGCTCCAGCTTTATCCCGGATTCTGTAGTACCTTCCTTGTCCTTATCTTTTCCTCTTGCTGCCTGGGACCTAAAAAATAGACAGAAATATGAGAACAAGGATGTGAAAGGCAAGATAAGCAGATATTCACACCACAATAGCTTCACACTATCTAATCCAGACCCATTGCTTTAGGCCAAAGATGAAAAACTCACAGACCATCAGACACCTGGTGCAGAGTGTGCAAACAGTGCTTAAAGGAGACAATGAGAAACAAAACTACAGAAACACATAAATAACCTTCTACCAGGAAATCCCTTACGCAATTTGTGTCATCTGCAACCCAGATCCCACTGTTAAAAGAAAACCAAACTGCAACAGGACCCTGACTATTTACAGATCAGTACTTACTTGAGGGTAACCCTCAACCCTGCTCTTCAAGGCTGCACTAACTGAGTGAAGAACTTTGCGGCACAATCCTCAAGGTTTCCACCCCTTCACTCACCTTCCCCATTTGACATTGAGCCTGCGGCCGTTCACGATGAGCTTGTTGAAGGATTTCTCAGCAGCCACTTCTGCTGCTTGGCGGGTGGCGAACTGAATGAAGGCACATTGCTGCCTCTGCACCACCGTGATCGTTCGGATCTCCCCAAACTGGTAGAAGTGATTTCTGTGTGGGGAAAAATGAGCGTTATGAAACCTCACTCCTTCTAGCCGCAGGGCACACAGCACTGTACGTCTCAACACGTGCCAAAACAGTTATGCTCAAATCCTTTCTTTTCTCTATCACTAGTTCACAGTAACCACTAGAAATCAAGCCTCTTATCCCTCTATAAAATTAAGGAGCAATAAAAACTCTGCAGCAGCTTTTCTCAGGAGCTAGAGAGGCTATGGGACTTTCTTGTACCAAGTGTAGCACAGTATCCCCAACAGCTCAGGGTGACTCATCTTTATAGAGAGAAATTTTAATCAAAGCTTTTGAAATGTGCCTGTTTACTGTTCCCCACTAAACTGGCACTCCTCTGCACTTCCCCACCAACCAGTTCCCCATTAAGGAAAACTAAAAACCAGATTGACTTTTTTCCCTTCCAAGAGATATTCTCACTTGGAGATGAGCAGTAATCAAAGCTTCAAACACCAAGCCAAAGGCAACACAAATTTGCCAACACACCTGAGATCTGATTCAGTGATGGTATCTCCAAGCCCTCCAACATACAGTGTAGTGATAGTCTTGTCATCAGGGGGATCCAGACGAGGCATGGTGGATGCTCGCTTCAGGAGTTTATCTGCCACGGGATCATTAATTCCATAGTAGCGATCTTTGATGTTCTGATCAGCCAGAGGATCATCTGGATCTGTAGGTTTCTCATGTCTAAGGTTCAGCAAACAAACATCACTCACAGTTGCAACACATTAAAATTACTGTAACTGCCCTCTTCCCTCTGGTCACTTACATGTTAACCCTGTTCACACAAACACGCCAAAATGAACAAAAAGCCACAAGAGCTTAAACTGAGCCAGGACTGCCTCAAGTTGTGAACAAATGGCACTTTTGAAAGCTCAGTGCTCAGCACTACACAACATAACAGCTGGATTTCAAATGGCCTCTTGTTCAAAGACAAAGATCTTTGATTGAGTTGACTGATGCCATTGAGGAAAAAAATGAACTATGCAAGAGCAGAGCTGTGGCTGCTGCTTCAGCAAAGCACTGCAAGATCACACAGCTGAATCCTCACAAACCAACTTGCCACAACAAAGATTCATTCAGTGGTGCTGCAGCCCAACTGAAGCCAGGTTTCACACTGACTCCAGTCACAGTGTTATATCCCCTGTCCACTGAAGCATACCCTGTTCTTCTACCCCAAGGGAAACTGTATCTGACAGTGATTAACAGATTAAGTGTTTAAGATGTCTCTGTACCTGTAGGGACACTCTTCTCCTCTCTTGCACTCTCCTTTCACCCAAAAGGAACAGATGTGAGGACGGTTACGTTTGTAGTAAGGAGTGGTCCGAGCCAGCTTCAGCAGCATGTCACTGGTAGACGTAGCTTTTCCCAGTGCACCAACTGGCCTAGTGCCATCAGAATTGGATATCTAAACAGTAGTTCAAGCACAAATAATTATGTACAAAACACCACATGAAAGCACAGAATAAGAGCAAGCAAATGATTTTAAGATGAGCTAGGTCATTCCTCTCTTACGTACATCAACACAGAAAAAACATGACTGTAACTAAACTTTCTTACCTCTCGTTCCATGTTCTGGGTGTAGTATTCTTTATTGACATCAGATTTAGGCATTTCATCTTTAAGGGAGAGTCCTGCATCCCGCACTTGAATAGGCAGCCCTGGCATGAAACAAACAAAAATAAATCCTTATGAAGCACAAGCTGAAAGGGCAGAAATAGTTACTGCAACCTGCATAGGCCAGGGATAACTCATGAAACAGCTCAAGCAGATCATCAAGACTTGCTCTTCTCAAAGACTGTCCAGAGACACACAAACAGTGAAAGATGTTGCACCAGTATTAATTCCAGAGGAAAACAGCTCCTTCTCTTAGTTCAGAGGCAAGAGGAGAAAGCAGCTCCTTCTCTTAGTTCACATTTTTGGTACATACCATACTCCAGGTCAAGCAGACAGGTTTGACAGACGTTCTTTAGCTTGCTGCACGTTTGGCACACTTCTGTCTTCTTGAAGCGCATGCGAACACCAGGGCACCAGCGGAACACTGTGAAAGGCCTGGCACAAATCTAACAACAGAAAGACAACACTTGTATCACCACCACAGATTCAGACCAAAGAAATATGTGCTTGTATTCGGTGCCTTACTTGGACAGGAGAAAGGTTTAGGAAGGTTTTCTGTCTTGATGTTTTTTTGATTCATTACAATAACCTGAATGCTAAAAGCAGGTTGACATAAAAGGAGACAAAAATTCCCCTCCATTCCAGGTGAGGTCAGCATCGAGCTATTAAAGATAGATCATCAGTTATCTACTAGAGATAAATCAGTCACCAGCCCAGCAGCAAGCCCAATGAGAGGTTACGAGGCTTCTGCTCCAGAAGACAATTACTGCTCTCTGTCTTATCTGGTGGAATGATGCATTTGCTTCCACTGCATGTATAGTTTTTGGAAGGAAAGCAGGATTCCAACACATATTTTCTCCCTGCTTCAGATGACGGCTGATAGAAGGAGCAAAACACTCAGTCAAAATAACACCAAATGTTTCTTGCTCTCTCAGAAATACTCATGGCTTATGTCTTAGACAGCTAACACAATCACCACATAGCCATGAACAACACATGCACAGCAAAACCTAAACTCCAGTTATTTATGCACCACTCATGAGTAAAAACAAACTTCAGGAGAAAACATGAGATCATCTAAACCACTGAAATACCTTCAAATCTAGTATAACAATATTTGTAATACCTAATTCTGATTAACATGAATCAACCCTAAGTCTGTCTGAGCACTCTTTCATAATTCTATTTTAAGGCTGTTTAACAAAGCACCCATAGACTGACCTCAAGATTTATGTAGTTACATAAATGCTCTAAGTTGTTAACCCAGATAAACCAATGGTTTTCTTAACATTAAAATACATTATTCCAAGACATGTGCCAGTTTAGACATCCCTCTTTCAAAAGACAATAAACATACCTTGCATTCTTTTCCATATTTTTCTTTGGTCTGAAATACAATCAAAAGCAGAAAAAAATTAAACATCATCAATTTGACATAAACCAGAAAACCTATCACTGAGGTTACAGCAGGGGGTCGCTTCCCTCATGCTGCATTGTGACTCGCCCACCCCCATGTTTTGGGCTTTTACCTTGGCAGAAAAACTGGACCAAAAAATAGAGGTAAAAAACTCTCAATTTTTTATTTAGAACCACTCATTAATTAATTCATTAAATGTAAAATCAGAAAGCCAACCATATCCTGGGCTGCATCAAAAGCAGCATGGCCATCAGGTCAAACGAGGTGCTCCTGCCTCTCTGCTCTTGTGAGACCTCACTTGGAGTACTGTGTACAGTTCTGGTATCCTCAACATAAAAAGGACATCAAACTGCTGGAACAAGTCCAGAGGAGGCCACAAGGATGACAAGGGGACTGGAGCACCTCCCCTATGAAGTTAGGCTGAGAGAGTTGGGGTTGTTCAGCCTGGAGAAGAGAAGGCTGTGTGGAGACCTCATAGCAGCATTCCAATATCTGAAGGGGGCCTATAGGGATGCTGGGGAAGGACTCTTCATGAGGCTCTGTAGTAATAGGACAAGGGGTAACAGGTTCAAACTTAAACAGGGGAAGTTTAGATTGGATATGAGGAAGAAATTCTTCACAGTAAGGGTGGTGAGGCTGCCTAGGGAAGTTGTGAATGTTCCAGCCCTGGTGGTGTTCAATGCCAGGTTGGACAGAGCCTTGAGTGGCATGGTTTAGTGCTAAGTATCCTTGCCCACGGCGGGAAGTTCGAACTTGAGGATCTTAAGGTCCTTCCCAATCCTAAATATTCTATGATTTGATGAAAAGCACAGCACTGTAAGTCACACCTCATGCATGACTGAAAGGTGAGAATGAAACAGAACTTTAGCAGCTAATTTTAAGCAAAGATGATGTTACAGGAAATAAGGCCATGAAAACAAGCAGGCTTTGTCATATCACCTATACCAGCAGTGGGGTTGTGCCTCAGAAAAACATCATCATCTCTCTCAGCAAACAATCAGGAAAGATCATAAGAACATAGGTCAAATGCAACCAAACTGAGCACAGAGAAAAGCAATACAAATGGACTGACCCATACTGTATGGGGGAAACCAAGGAAAACAAACAGGGATTTAAATCACTGGTGCGAGCCTTCATAAATGATTTTTACTTTATTTTTACAGGTGCATAATCTTCACATTTTAGAAGCTGTGCTCCGCTATTTACTATGTCAGCAGCTCATGGCTCTCTACAACACACCATTTACCAAAGCTTTGTGTTCTAGTATTTCCTGCACACCAGACATTGGACTGTATCATCCTGCTCTTCTTTTTGACTGACTTACACTGCACACCAACACTGCCGGAACCAAATCCTGTTGACCAAAACCAACTAATGAGAACTACACATCAACCTCAGCATCTCTTCCTGTAGCCAGGCTTACTTTAGTACCCAAACCCCCAAAGTTCCAGGACCATAACAAAGAAAAGGAGGTCAAACAGGCACATACCATTCGAATATATGGGTTTTCTCCAAGACATGTCTGGCATAAAATAGGGAAGTCCTAAATTGAGCAAAAAATAAGAAAAATCAGGAATCTGCAACAAAGTCTAGAATCACAACAGCATTCAAAACATTTTGCAAACAATGCTGTGGAGTTAAAACTAATCAGCCCATGGGAAGAGCGGCAAGCCACGGCCCGAGGCCCATATTATGACAGAACCATGACCCATGGGATATTCTGGTTCTAAGTACATAAAGAGAGAAAAAGCACGTTCCGGCTACCTCAGCTCTCCAACCCTGCCCACAGCAGATGCCACCACCGCCTTTCCCCGTGCCCATTGTTTGCATTGGGCCCACCCAGGAAAGGCCCCACGGGCACACGACGGGCTCAGCCCGGCCCTACCCAGATACCGCACACCCCAAACACCGCCAGGGCCCGGGCGGCGGTGCGGGCAGCACGCCCGCTTTCCCAGCCACGGCAGGGCCCGACAGCGGAGGCCCTGCGGCTCACCGCGTCCTCCCAGTTCTGCCGGTTGTAGGTGTTGGAGCCCAGCGATGTGGACATGGCGGCGACGCTGCTACAGCGCGCCCGCGCTCCGCCTCCACCGGCGCCGACCGGAACCGACGTCACTTCCGACAGGGAACTGCGAACCGGAGAGCTGAGCGGAAAGAGAGCGGTGGCCGAAACCATCGGGACCAGAGGGCGAGGGTGGGACAGGATAGGTCCATTGGGGAAGGGGCGGGGGAGGCTTAGAATAGTAAGCCTTATTTATTTTAATACATATTTTTTAGTATTAAATCCCTGTAAAAACCAGCGCAAAGGATCCGAGAGCCACGTTTGCTTTATTGAAGGTCACTACACGACGTCAAGCGGTAAGGCAACAGGCGCCTATGGGGAAGGGGCGAGTGCTTCGGGGAGCAGGGACACACCGACACCGATAAAGGCCTAAGGGAAGGGACAGAACAACTCACGGAGCCCACCAGAGCGCTCGGGACAGCACAGACATCGTACCTCGTGTTAGTGTTCTCCACCTGCAAGCACCAGCACAGCCCCGCATCGTGGCCCCAACACAGTGGCTGTTGCAGAGAAGTGGTGGCCAAAGGGAAAGTGCTGTACCTGGATGGGTAAAGCCACAGCAGGCGCTAGCACTAGATATTAACTACCTACTACAGGTGTTAAACTCATGCTGTACATCTGTGCGTATCCCTACACGAGGTTGTAAACGTGAAGCCCATGTGCTGCGACAGGCTTCTGGTGCTAAAGATGTTTTGGGGTGCAGCACCACCCCAAAACTAAAGCTGGAAGCTTCACCCTCCCATGCTGTGCAGAGGATCTGCAGCTTCAGGCCAGCAGCATTCAAGCCTGCTCCAGCACATCAAAGCCCATGAGGAAAGTTTAAAAGTGTGTGTGTTGGAACTGGGAATACTCTGCAGGGAGAGCAATCGCACCCACCTGCACCAAAGTATGCAGCTACTGGTAATTCCGTGTCCTGGATACGCTGCTCTTAATTACTGATTTGAGCTGGGACCACAGCCAAATGGCAGCCTGGATAAATTACCTGATGGTACAGTGTCTGCTGGTTAATGTGGAACTGTCTGTTACAACTCCCTCCCACACACCCTAACTGGAAAAAGAGCCAACAGCCCCTGCAGTTCCCCGTACATCAGATCTAACATTAACACTCCAGGTTTCACACCCTGATTGCTACCCCTGTTAACACTTGTTTTCTCTGGAGCATCCTCAGCCTCAGCCTGGAGCTGCAGCAGAACCCAGATTTCCAGCTTGCAGCACATTATGCTGCCATATGCACCTGCAGCACGGTGAGCTGCCAGCAGCAGGCTCAGTTACCACTCAGATCCATAGACTCTAAAGTACACACTATTTGGGGTTTAAAGGCAAACGGATAATTTCCTTTGTGAAAAGGCATCTATCGCCTCGGCTAAGCAAGACACATACCCCAGAGAGGCTGCGTGGTATGTCCCAGTCCTCCACAGCTGAGGTATTCTATGAGGAAGGAGAAAACCAAAAGCGTCATGCTGCTGCCAGTAACTCGCCAGTAGTGCAGCAGACATGGCCACCTCTTAAAACGTTTATTTGGGAAGGACATAACTGTGTGAAAAGGATGTTGCTCACTACTGAACATTGGGTTTGTGGGCTGACATGAATTAAAAACAGAAATACGGGTTCTTTTCTGTCAATAAACCCAAATTCAGCCAGGTGTAGTGCAAATCTGGAGAAAGCAAGACCCTTCTCTGCACTGGAACACATGCTGCAAGTTAAACTAGCCTGTGGTGGTGTGGGGAAGCAGAGCAGTAGTTAGTGGGCACTAGGACAAGAAGAGAGAGAACAAACCATCTCAAACCATGGCACCCTCAGGCACCTCCTCGCAGCCCAGTGGGGCCCGTGGCACACAGCACAATCACAAGGGAGCTCTCGCAGGACGTTCCACCCAGTGCTCTCTTCACCATGATGCGGGAGCTCCTCCTGCAGCCAGCAGGGATCAGCGGTGGCAGCGCCTATGGGAGCACCGGTCCCAGGCTGAGCTCCACATGGTGGGTGAGCCAGATGACCTCAGAGCTGTGATCACCTTCCTCGCTGGGCCGGATGGGAGCAGCAAGGTTTTTAAACTCATGCTTCATCTTGAAACTCACGGTCACTTCACCCTCTTCTTTCTGTGGGGTGACCTTGATGAAAACCCCGACCTTGTTGGCTTTTCTGAAGGCAATGACGCTGCAAGGCAGAACACAATGGAGGCTGGGTCAGCCAAGGTCTGACACAATTGTTCTGGGAGATTTATTCTGACAACATACAAGAGAGATGCTTAGTTTATGGCTGAATATGCCCTGTTAGCACAGCTGCCCTGAGTTCTAGCTTCTTAATTCCACAGGCTCCTCCTGCCTCACAATAACCAGTATCCACCTTTCTATTGACATGTGTGTCAAACGGAACACCCTGCTTTGGCTCTGGGAGTTCTGTCTGTGGCTTTGCCCCAGGGAAGAGCCATAGCATATAGCTCAAGTTGCTCTGTAAGAGGCTGCAGAACACATTCCATTTTGGAGGCTGAAGGCAACTGCCTCACACCCTAGTGTGTAGTTCTCACTACTACAGTGAACCCTCTGCTTGCAAGGAAGAGGATTAGACACAGTATTCCAGGAGACAATTAGTGCCACCATCAATAACAAGTGCTCTAACAGCACACTCTGCCTCAAAAGGAACAAATGTCTCCTAAATAGTCTGAATCACATCTCTGAACCCCCCCCCCCAAAAAAAAAAAACACCACCAGCATAAAAACCTGGAAAAAAAACCAAACAAAAATGCTGAAGACACAGAGGAGAGTGAACTACTTGGTTTAAGTACCAAGTTTTATGGAACAGGATCCCCACAGGGCAGACAACACTCACTCAGGGTCATCCTGGAAGTCTTGAGGCTCTGCCAGCTCATCATATTCTGCTGCAGCATCTTTGCCAGCCAGAATAAGCTCCTTGGGAGGAACTGTCACCTGAAACAGAACATGAAGAGAAGCTTTTCAGCTCTGATCATCACCTACAGTGTGAGGAGGAGAGAGCCCTCCCCTTCCAAGGACTTCTTTACTATGGTTTAACAGAAAACTGATTCTTCCTCAGCTCTCCTCTGCTCCAGAGGTTACCACTCTACCAGTGAAAACATGCATTTCTCCCTCAGGTTCTGGATCTCCATGAGCAGGCAGTTTGAAACTACTTTTATGAGCTAATGATTGGTGACAATCATTTATGCTCCAAGGAGGAAAATGCAACAAAGTCCAGCAGGGACTGAAGGCCCTATGAAAAGTATGATCAGTGGAAGAATAAATGGGAGTGTTAAGCCTTGGGCTCACACAGCAGGAGGGTACAATACCTTGGCAGTGCTGTTGATGTTGTCAGGGTCCCCCTCCTCGCACTCCAGCAGCGTGACATGTGTGACGTTCTCCACTGGATTAGTCAGAGTCAGGAGAACTTGGCTCTCCTGGGAAGATTCAGGAATCACAGTTCAAGAAGCAAATATTCTAAAGTTCATAATCACTCTTAGCACCTCCATCTGTGACTGATCAACACCTTCAAAAATCACATACGCTCAAGGGATGGATAACAAACACCTCCAGTCTGTAAGAAAGGTGCCAATGCCACACACACAGCACTCTTTCTTAATGTAAGAAATACTTCTATGAAATGTAGCCAAGGTTTCAACTCCACGCTTTTTATTCTTCAGATATTGACGTGTGGCTGTGATGCCAGATGTCACACTGTGCAGTGGTAAGTACAAGCAGCATTATTCTGACCAGTCCCTTCAACCCTGTTCACTCTCTAAATGGAGTGAGTGAAGTTCTCAGGGAACAGCCATCACATGATGTCATCGCCCAAAAAGATCCCACATCCACAGCATCCAGCTAAAAGATTTATGGAAAAAATACTGACCTTCATGTAGCGCAGGTTGGGAATAGACATGATTCTCACTTCAGGGATATAGTTACTACAAAAAGAACAAAGCAAATGACCACGATGGATTCTGTTGCTGTCTGTAACCTACTTCTCAGAATAGACGGATGTATTCACATGCATCCATCTCACTCATTCAATGTTAGAGTTTAGCTGATATTAAAAACTAAAATTAAGTGCCCTTTTGCTATAGAAGCCAAATCCTAAAAGTCTTGCTGCTGTCTGGCACTGGCACAGCATGCAATGTCTTTTCTTTAGCAGATCAGGAAGCAAACCTATTACAGACTGTCTCACATGACATCCTTGTCTCTAAGTTGGAGAGACAGCAATATGATAGGTGGACCACTTGGTGGATAAAGAACTGGCTGGATGGCTGCACGCAAAGAGTTGTGCTCAATGGCTCAATGT